>JAYMSP010001396.1:0-32711 GCA_036897095.1 Plantago elongata | reverse complement strand
CCCCCTAAGTTATTGTAAATGTGCACAAAACCCCCCCCTTGAGGTAAAAAATTAGTATCAAACCCCCTTGAATTATTAAAAGTTGTGCGCGAAACCCCCTGAGTTATTAAATTAGTCCCTGAGTTATAAAAAATGTGTACGAAACCCCTTGAGTTATTGAAAAAAGTGCACGAAAACCCCCCGAGTTGTTAAAATATGTGCGTTGAAACACCTTGACTTTTTTTTCCTGCTTGCTCGTTTTAGGTGCGACAATGGATGTTCTTTTAGTTTTTATTACTCGAAATTATCTTTTGACTTAACTTTTTTCCGCGTACATGACTAATAATAAATTGGTATATGTTGTTTATATGTAGTGTCAATTTAACTAGTGTTATTTATGATTATTATTTATATATTTTTTAATAGTTCAAATTTAAGTCATTTTAATATTTTCAAAAATTTAGACTATCGAGTCAAACTGCACGTCGCATGAATTCATTATGTATGTTTAGTATTTATATAAAAGGGTATTGCAATGATTTTATAAGAATTTCATAAGATTTTATACATGTTTTTAATAATAATGATAAATTTATTTACTTTTTGCATTGATTTGGTGTGAGATAATAAAAATAAAATTTTATAATCGCTGAGCTTGTATCGTACCTTTTAAAAAATAAAGAATTGGGAGTTTCGTGCACATTTTTTAATAACTTAAGGTTTGTACTAATTCGTTCACTCATGAGAGTTTTGCGCAAATTATTAATGACTCGGGGTTATGCATTTAACTCCATAAATTATTGACAAGTAAGAACAGCAATTGACAAAGGCTAAAACCACCAGTCACAAGCTGTAATTGTGATCAAATAATCCAATGGAAATAAAAGGGCAAGTGCTTGAATCAGAGCAAATACAACATCTTAGATTGCAAGCCTTTATGATCATGCTACAAACTAACAAATAAATCAGTTCCATACCCTGATCCTTGCACACCATTTTGGCTTCCAGTAATCTCTCACCACCATGGGAAAAATCGGCATCAGGAGAGGCATCACGACGGATATCACTATAAGCAACACAGTTGTGTTGTTCCCAGATGCAAGCGCGATCATACAAGTATTATATGTAAAAGTCAATGCAATAAGAGCAATTGTTAGTTCAAACTGCATAGGAAGTCCATGCGTAAGAAAATACATCATGTGTAGGGCCATAAAGAACCCGATCGAATTGAAAAGCAGGAACAAACCATATGAAACCGGTTTATGTGTCCCCATGATAGCCTGACCAGCAGTATGTGGAGGTGGTAACCTGGAGGATGTGTTACTTGCAGAAATATTGGTATTATCACTTGGCACGAAATCATCTTGCCATACTCCACCTGGTGGACTAAGCACTGGTGTGTATGTTGCTGTGGCAATTAGAGCAGCTATCAGAAGCAATGTCGTGCGAACTTCTGTTGGAGTGTCTTTGCTCTTGTTATACTTGAAGAATGCACGCAATCTCCTGGAGGGCCTTTTGGGTCGATCCTCCCTCAGTTCTTGTCCTGATTGACTCCCTGAAAGATGTTGAGTTTGTGTAGAAAGTGAGTTGAGCTCTTCAAATCTTTCAGCTCCAGCTAATCTTAGAAACTCTTCTATTTCGGAATCGCCCCCTTCATATGCTAATTCATCTAGTGGAGTCAACCCTCTTTTGTTCAACAAGTTCAGCTCCAATTTTCCCCTGAGAGGAAGTTTTTCATCAAGTAACAGACGTATGACCTGTTTATGACAAATATGATTTTTTATGAGACAGATGGTGAAAATAATCAAAACAAGAAATCCATCTATTATATACAAGGGGAAGCATTCACCTCGTATTGTTTCATGTAGCTCGCGAGGTGTAAGATAGAATTCCCTCTTTCATCCTTGTTATTCAAGATCTGCTCTTTGTTGTGCAAAATGGCAAGGTCAACCAAGATCCTGAACACTTCAAATTGGTAGTGTTTAACAGCAAGGTGGAAACAATTTTCGCCTCGAGCTGTCACTTCCTCGATGGCATCCAAGCAGGCTGCAAACAATTCATGAATCACTTCTGTTCTTCCTTTGACAACAGCGTAATGAAGCGGAATTTTCCTGTCCTTTCCCTTAACTAAGCAAGCATCAGGACACATCGTTATTATCTCCTTGACTATCTCTACATAGCCATTCGCGGATGCAATATGCAAGGGGCTAAAACCTTCTTGATTTAATTCCAGGGCAAATTCAGGACTCCAATTCAAGATCTCTTTCACGAAATCAACATGCCCGCCAAAGCAAGCAATATGTAAAGGGGTTTCCCCTCCAGCTAACGCAACGGTCTTCAACACTAACGGATCATCTTTGATCAGATTACGCAACACATTAACATTTCTTCCTTGTGCAGCCTCAATAAGCCTTCTGTCCATACTTGTAGAAGCGGATGAGTATCTTTAGGCGGAGTTGGTTCTGATAGTTCACAGATTTGTCTGTGCATCATGCAATTCACTGTTAACGACTTTAAATCAAGTAAAACTGGAATAAAAAATGTACCAGGTTCCTATCAGCAAGTTGACTTATTATCTGAAGAAATTTCTGAGTATCTATTACTAGTTGAATTGATTCGGTCCAAATGTTTATTCATTGATCTTACAAGTTGAATTTAATTACAATTAAGATGAATTTAATTACAATACATCATTACGGAGAAAATAATCATCCATTTTCGAAATCAAATTTATAACTTTTTAGGTATGAAGTATCTAAATTTATCACTCGACTATAAAGCTTTTGAAAGTATGTATATTCTAGAGACAACCATTTATAAAGATAGTATGTACTATGATCACATTCAGTTTATTATTGTTTAATGATATTATCATTGCATTGCATTTGTTGAATTGATTATTTGATTGTTTGAATAATTCGATAAGATGTTTCCTTGGACTGTGCGATTATCACCAAGTGTGTGAGAACTTGGATGACATAACGTAAGTCCTAAAATATTCCTAGTCGAGTGTCATTAAGATTTGAGATATTAATGACACGTTAGAGATTGACATGTGATCTGCATCATATTCTTGAAAAATGTAGTAGCTCTCACGACTACGAATGACTTGGTCATTCATGATGGATGCATGGATACCTTAAAGGGTGTTCGTAGACCCGCCGAGAAACCATTTGGTTAATTCTATTCATGTATATGGAAGTATCGGTTTTGTATTACTTAAGGAGGTGGTACGAGAAAGTTTACTCTAAGCTTATAGTACTGTCTCAAGAAATTCTGTGAGAAAACTAAGGCATTGATTTTGTAAGGTGATGTATTAGTCCTTTGACTTGAGGTCAATAATACTACATGTGTGAAGTTGTGTACTTTGACCATGACCAATTATTGCACTCCTAATGGGGTAGCTACGGCATGCGCTGAGTACACCACGGGGCACTTGGGAGTAGTAGTTGAGCCAAGATATGATTCATTCTTCTCAATATATATTGGAGAGAATACTTTACATCTCATAGTTAGGTTAATCGTTAGTCATTGTCCAATGCATTATTCAAAATGGTGTTTGAATATAATCGAGGATCAACTAACAAGATTGAGAAATAAATGAATAAGTTATTAGAACAGACATGAAATCAAGTTCTAGACTTATTCGAGTATTCGTGAATGAAAGGACCGTATTATCATTAGAGCTTACATTACAGGTGGGGTATATCCTCACAAACGTCCTTATATATTAATATTGTCCTGTAAATTGTCTAGGAGTTTCACTGTGAACTTAATTGGATTAGTGTTTAATATATAAGGCCCTATGGGTCACACTATATGGAGTATACTTTACCAAATTATGGATGTTGATTAGAATATTATTTATTGTAAATAATATGAGAATAATTTTAATTAGTTCAATTGAACTTGAACAATTAAAATGAATTGTTATAGTTAGACTAATTTGGAATTAGAGTCAAATTTATAAAGCTGTGCTTGGACTATATGAATTTGACCAAGAAATAAAACAAAAAAGAAGTCAAATGATGGGCTGGTCGATTCGTCTAGTATGGGTTTGTTCTGAGTTGGGCCCAGACGTTACAAATGATGGGGACGTGTTGTCCCCATCACCCCACTCCTAATTGCTCAATTAGAGAAGCAATTAAGGATGGCAAAAATATTTTCTTCTTCTGTTGCTTTTCACTGCAGTCGGTTTTTCTAAGTTTTTTCTTCAGCAAAAATTGAAAAGGAAAATAGATAGTGTATGGTTTTGTGAAATCAAATACACAATAGAATATTGTTTTGAGAGGAAAAATATTTTATTAGAACCAATTTCATTTGTTCGAACATTCTAGCGTTCTTTTTTATAAAAGTAACTCTTGTGGATATCGAGGTTTGAGGATAAACAAATTGTTTGAATTCGCACGAGGATTGAGATTTGCTTGAGAGGATCTTTAAGTTGTTAATCATGTGTTGCACGCTGACAGCTACAAATTGGAATTGCTATCAAAGTAAAATTTCAGTATTCAAACACGTTAAATTATTATTATCATGTTGGTTTAAGTAATTTTAGAGTACAATCTGATCTAAAATATCAACAGCTTTAATTCAATACAAATTAGTACGATCATCAACGGTAAGTTAAATTCGTGAAGTTGGGAGACTTGGTACGTATATTCGACTGATTGCACAAGGCACCTAATTTCCTCGAATAAGGATACGACAGGGTGATGAGTAAAACCAGACAACCAATCTCACCAAAGAAGCCATTTTCAGAACTGTCTTCTTCAACATTACTCTATAACCAACAGAATGGCTTCTCACTTTCTCAACAGTCAAAACAAACCTCCATTTCCACTCCCAAAACCAAATCCCAATCTCCACTCACCACCACGACCAAAAAATGGCAGACGAGTCCTTACTACCCCAAACCACCGCAACAACAGGAGCAGAAACCTACCTCAATCAGTTCCGCCACAGCATCGCCACCTCACTGAGCCTCAAAACCAGCCTCTTATCGGAGCTCAGCGGCGCAGTAGGTGATCTCGGTACCTACATCCCGATTGTCCTGGCTTTGACACTAGTATCGCATATTGATCTGTCTACTACGCTCATATTCACGGCAATTTACAATATAGCGACGGGAATATTGTTCGGTACACCGATGCCTGTTCAGCCGATGAAGTCGATTGCTGCTGTTGCGGTATCCGAGATGCCGCATCTCACTGTTAATCAGATTGCTGCTGCTGGTATCTCGACTGCTGCTGTTCTGTTTCTGCTTGGTGTTACTGGATTGATGTCGTTTTTGTATAAGTATTTGCCTCTTCCTGTTGTACGTGGAGTACAGCTCTCTCAGGTACTGGTTATTGATTTGTTGTATTCCTTATGCCTTTACTGTTTGAATTGAGCTGGATTTTGAGGCACTATGTGTTGGTAATGGTATTGTGGATAAATTTATATGTTCTGCCACATTAGATCATCAATCATCATTAATTATGCACAATTGTTGGTTGTGGAAGGTAATTTGAGTGTACATTGGGTCATGGACACGCCGAAAAGCAACTAACAGTAACCGGTGAACTTGTATTGTGAAGTGTGAACAAAGTATCAACCAAGTTGTTTGTTGTTAGATGTGTCGCACTCGTATTTACTTTTGGGAATAGCTTGTTTTAGACTGTCTTAAGTTTTTTAGATAGATAGAAATTAGAGCAATGTGACTAATGCTTGGGGTGGATGGAGGTGTCGTTAGACGAAATGTTTGTGTATATGTGCAGAGATTAGGTGATGTGCTTGAAAGTTGGGTTGGTGGTGGTATAGTTATTCCTTGTGTTTAGTTTGTGTCTGCCTTTACTTGTTATTACTCGGTGTAGAAGAGAGGATATGCAATGGGTGGGTCATGAAGAATGATCATACTAACCAAAACATGTTCATGGTTGGGATGCTCATGCATAACAAAATGGAATAAGTTTCTTCTGTTTATCTACTTTGGGCCGTCTTAAGTCTTAGCATAGTCTTCTTAGGGAAATCTTACTCGTTAATCCTAATTTTTGATCTGTTACTATTACTTCCGCACAGGGGTTGCAATTTGCGTTCTCTGCTATCAAGTACATTCGTTACAATCAGGATTTTACCAAGACAACAGCAACGAAAACCACTGATCCTCGACCCTGGCTAGGGCTAGATGGGCTTGTTCTTGCTCTTACTTGTGTCCTCTTTGTAGTATTCACTACTGGAGATGGTGATGGTGGCAGCGAGAGTGATTCAACTGCTGTTACAGCCAAGAGGCGCAGAGTTCTAAAGAGGGTCAAGATTTTGACAGCAATCCCATCAGCACTTATTGTATTTTTACTCGGCTTGATCTTGTGTTTTGTTCGGGACCCTTCGATTTTCGGTGACATTACATTTGGTCCCTCCAGATTCCATGTGTTGAAAATCACTTGGGATGATTTCAAAGTTGGTTTCATACGGGGGGCTGTGCCTCAGATTCCTCTCTCAGTGTTGAATTCCGTTATTGCAGTTTGTAAGCTGTCCGGTGATCTTTTTCCTGGTAAAGAACTATCGGCTACAAAAGTTTCTGTGAGTGTGGGAATGATGAACTTGGTTGGGTGCTGGTTTGGAGCAATGCCGGTCTGCCATGGAGCTGGAGGGTTGGCAGGGCAGTATAGATTTGGAGGGAGGAGTGGACTGTCGGTTGTGATGCTTGGATTGGGAAAATTGGTTCTGGGGCTGTTATTTGGGAACTCATTTGTCAGGATATTGACTGATTTCCCTATTGGTATTCTTGGTGTTTTGTTATTGTTTGCTGGGATTGAATTGGCTATGGCGTCAAGAGACATGAACTCCAAGGAAGAGTCGTTCGTGATGCTGGTCTGCGCTGCTGTTTCATTGACCGGTTCAAGTGCTGCATTGGGTTTCGGCTGTGGGATTGTTCTGTATTTGTTTTTGAAACTGAGGGAAATGGATTCCGCTTTCCCTTTCCAGAACACAAACCCGGAATCCTCTGTTGAAGAAGAGTAACTCCTGGTAACTGTTTATATCCTCCTATAGTATTTGACAAATTATATGTATGTCAATTTAAGTTAGTCCTTGTATATATACATAATTACTGATGTAGAATCAATAACGTTGGTATTGTCAATTTGTCATGCATCCTTCCTCTTTAATGTCATAGCAGTTTGATTTTGATCAAGGAAAGAGTATGAATTTGGTAACCATCCTCTACTCTTAGCTACAATATGTTGTAGTGTCTGGTGCTTCAGATATGGTGCCATTTAGCATCAAACTTTCCGACTGCTGGGCTGTAGTAAATGTAAAATCGGAACCTCCATATCATGTCATATACTTGTTGCAGAACACTGTAACAGAGTGAACTTGGGAGCAGGACTGGAGAGCTAACATATATGTGGACTGAAACGAAGATATATTTAACGGAAAAGTTATAATTAATACATACAGCAGCTTACAGAAAAAATTCTTATTACAAGAGCACAAGACTGATCATTAGCTCTAAGACATTGAATTTCTCCATTTGGACGATTTACCTCGTCCAGTTTTCTGTTTCATCGGCGTTTTAATCCAAATTCCAGCCTCGCTTTCTCTCTCACTTTCTCCAATTTTATTGGTCTTAAAACCCGAAATAATCCCCAGCTTCTTCAACCCGAAAAATCCCTTTTTTTTCTGCATCAATCTCTCCATCTGCACTTCCATGTTCATGCATTGGCTCTGCAGCCTCAGAACATCCTCTTTCAACCTCTGGATCTCCATCTGCTGTATGTTCATCCCTCGTTTCGAGTTACACCTAGCAGAACAGTCCAGTCCCGTAGCCAGGCGTGGCCCACTCATCAACGATCCGGTTTGATCAATGTGATTGTAGAGCTTGTTTTGCTCAGAGAGCAGCACTTGGATCACTGCCCGAACGGGCAGTCGCTCGTTCTGGGCAGCATGAAGGCATGCCTCTGCTGATAGCTTTCTGCTATCAATTAAGTTGCACAGTCTCATCCTATCTTCCTTAGACAGCCCTTGATGCGCCTAACATGAAAATGTTTTAAGACATTATTGCAATCACAATTCATTAAATTAAAAAATCCAAATACTATAAAGTTCTATGAAATATTCTTAAGCAAAAAAAAAACAGAAAATCATACTACAATATTTACTTGGAATCTAACATTCTTCCAGGAGAAAAAAAACAGTTCCAGCAATGCTGAGAAAAGACTATCCATGGTGTTGAACTGTCGTTTCCTGTGATGAATTGACAATACGAGGTCCTGTACTCCTGTTTAAACACGGTCCTTGTAATTTTCAGTATTGCCAATTCACCCTAGGAAAGCTATTTTTGAGCATAGTACCAACAGTTATTAAGCAAGATTTCGAGTTAGAGTATTGTGGGCGAACGCCGTAATAAATGTGGCGAATATCAATGAAAAATCGATTTCGGCACAAATACCATTGGGAAATGGGGAAAATATAGCTATCAGATACATAATTTAGCAAAATTCACAATAATAGATATACTAGATAGACCATAGACCCATAGTCACAGAGTCAAAGTAATTGGAACAGTATAAGGTTACTCACGAAATTTCTGGAGCTTGTAGATCACATGCACTTATAGGAAGCAGTGGTGACTAGAGCCTAAAAGAAGGTTTGCATTGCCCCTTTAACTTTCTCAGCTCAAGAATCCAATGCTGATAAAAACAATACAGACAACATAGTACGCCTATATAGTACAATCCTATCTACATCTTACACTAATCAAGAAGAGCTAGCACCTAATATCTATACATAAACTCCAATTAACCAAAAGCTCACATGACAGTTTAATTAGACGTCATTCACGTGGACTCCACACGCATTTAGTTAGAGGGTGCACCAATGGTTACGTTTCAACTCTCACCATCTAAAAACTCACAAATAGAAATCAAGGAACAAAAATGACATAACTTACCTTAATGTATGTATCGATAGCCCGGTAGAGTCCATCATCTAAACAGCGTGCGTGGCTCGGCAAGGCACAGGCGAGGGCAATGAATTCATCAATCATCAAGTGTGAATCAAGAGCAGCTTCAGCAAGGTAACAATCCACAAGCTTTGCCACCTTCACAATTCCTACTCCAGTCCTGGAGACATCCTCAAAGCTCACGAACCATGTTACAAGCCGAAGAACAAGTTCCACGTCTAACAACGTGTTAGAGTTATGACTAAACGACGGTATCATCAGTTCCTTTAATGAAGCCTGATCTAGCTGCCAGGACACCTTCTTCTCAAGCTGCTCGCGATAAGCAGGCTCCACACTTACCTGTTAGAGAATTAATATAAATTGATTTAGTTTACACGACAACCTTGAACTTAATATAAGGGCGGACTCAGAAGGGGGCATAAGAGGGTCGTTAACGTTGGGATAAATATTAACATCTACGAGCTTATAAAATTAGTCACTTGTTCTGCCCTCCTAAATAGGTTGAAATAAGAGCCTACCCGTGAGGCGAACTATTAAAAATTTGAGCTTGTAAATGAGATGAAATTCGTTCAATACCATGTTAGATGCACGTAGAAGGCGTAACAGGAAGTCACACGAGACGGAATTCTTCTCTGGAGGTAAAATTCCGATTATGGACTCCACAAGGAACCTTTTCTTCATCCACAAGGCGGTGTGACTCTGAGGAGAGGCTTCTGAGTTGCTCACGGTGACGTTCACCCCGTCTCCTAGCTCCGGGAGCCAATTGGAAGCGTAATGTACAATGAGTGAACCAATCAGGTCAGGTTTTACTTCCTTCTCCTTTATGCTTGACAGAGTCTTGATGAAATAGTCCATGTCGGAAATGGTGGCATCGTCGCACTTGCCGGGTGGGTGTGTGGTGGCTTTGTTGAAGGAGAATGTAAGTGGTTCTTGTTCCATTGGTAGGTTCTGCATCTTAGTACAAGTATGACAGTGTATTTATGTAACGTAAGACAAGTAATATGGGAACACAAGGTAATATTACTGTTATTAAGATGGAGACAAAGTCATGCAAATGACAATATTTGTAAAAGACGTACTAGATTTTTTTATACTACTAAAAGAAATCTCCCAGAGAGATGAGATCTTCTTTTATTTTAGGGAAGATACTGCAATGGTGATGAAAATGAGGAAAACAAAAAGGTGTACTTATATCCTAGTAACTCCGTCACACTTTAAAAGACGCATACGATTTTGAGCTATGATATTTTATTTTATCAAGTCTTTTAGTTACTCCTGGATAACTAGTTTTTTTTAACTAGCCAAGATCTTTAGTGTTTTAAGTACATTGAAAAGAGAGAGAAAAGGAAAATAGACATGAAATTTAGAATGAGAATGTTGTGAGATGGAGTGGTGATAGAATGAGGATAAGAAAAAGGAAGCTTGGAGATCCATCCGTTTCAAGTCCCTGTCATTCTTGTTTGTGGTGTTTTAATGAGATTTGTTGTTTTGCAAGAGAGAATATTTTCTATCATAGTGCATTCTTTGTTTCGGTGGTGGTGGGAGGGACCGAAATTCTAAGTTCGGGGTTAAATATTATATTATTTTGGTGTTTGTTGGACAAAAATATTACACTATTACAGTGTGGCATGGTATAATTTTTTTGGAACATCTACTTTCGATTCAACCTTAATTATACGCAATTCTTCTTTTCATAAACAAACACCGAAGTAAAAACATTTGAGGTATGAGATTATGAAACAAGTGGGGGTGAAATTTGAACAAATCTACACTAAAGCCAAGTGTATTCAATGAGTGATGTAAGACAGATCTTACCATCACCCACTCAAATATTAATGCATTCCTCTAATATGCACACACACATTACTCAAAATATACTTGGGCAAAATCTGTTAAATATGTTTCATTTCACTTATCGATTAACACTCATTCCGCTCTTTGTCCAGGACATCTCAAAAAAAACGTTAGAACATTTAACAGTTGAGTTTAGGAGAAAGTAGGTGAAGTGATAAAAGGGCAGGTGTTCCCAGCATAAGGTTACTGTTAGTTATCTTGGTGTTTCCATTAAGAGTGTATGTGCTGGAGATTTGTCTGTTTCCTTCATGTTTTGGTCCTCAGGGCTCGGTACTATCATCCTATGTCCCATTTGCTTTGTTTCAGGTCCACTTGAACCATCTAACATTCTGGAAAACGAATATTACAATTTCCTATCTCTCACATGTATCTGCAGAGCCGAGTAAGGTTTCTGTTTAACAAAAGATCTCGAGTCTGAAACAGGGAACTATGAGCGGGTATAAACGACTGGAGATTTAACTTAAGTAAGGGCGTCTTCGAGAATTGAGGGCTCTGTGCAAAAAAATTAAACTGGGTCTAACACCATACACGATATTAAGTAAAAAATATTATAAACGTGCAAAACATCTAAAATCAACCGTTACAAGTATTATTTTTTATTAAATATTACAAAAAACTAAGAAACTACTTGAAAAATTGCAACTCTTCGAGCATTCTTTGAAGCAAAATCATCAATTAAATCGTCATAACTCACTTTCTCCGCCATATCATTCTCTATTGCCATCATTGCTAGCCCGTTAAGTCGTTCTTGGACATTGTAGTCCGCAAATAGGATTTCACCAATTTCAACTTGGAAAAACTTCTTTCGGCTTTCTTCAATATTTGAGGAATTGAATGGATGGTTTAATGGAAGTTGAAAGGAATTAGGCTGAAGATTGAAGAAGCAAGAAGAAATCGAGAAAGTAGATGCAATGTAAACGGCCGAATTCAATGACAATGTCGCAGTCTCTTCTTTTCTTCTTCTGCCTCCCGGCCCTCCAGGCTGCAATCTTTGATTTCTTTTTTATTATTGGGCCATAGGCCCTGCTGAAATATTTAATTTTTTATTTTTTTTATTGGGCCATATATATTGGGCCTGGGACTGGGGCTCTAACAAACTGAGGCCCTGCGCGATTGGGCTTATCGTGTTGGGCCTTAGCCGGATCTGACTTGAGTGATCGACGAGATTTTCATGATCGAGCGCGTGAAAAATATCGATTTTGATTGTGAACATCTTGAAAAGCTCAAGTTACATTTACTCGTACGGACCTCAAAATATTTGTTCCAAAATTTAGAATTTTTACTATATAATAGTAATATGTCAATAAATAAATAATTTTAAATATATATTAAATTAAATATTGCTCCCGAACTTCAATCATTTTATCAAGTGAACAATTCAAATTCAAAAATAAGATGATCTCTATCAGAGCATTGATCGAGCTTTTTTTGTAAGTGGCTCGATTCTCTAACACTTTCACAAGGAACTAACTATATTTCGAGAATTTGAGTGTCAAGGATTGAAGAATTGGGTAATTCGAATGTGTCGAAATTATTGGGAAAAACACTCAGAGAATCAGACGTGTATTGATGAATTCAGGTTACTCTACCATGATTTTGACAGCCACTTAATTTCCATCTGTCAATGCCAAAGTTAATCGTGCATGATCTTGATACGTTAGTACTAACCAGAAAATCAAGATTCAATCAAGATGTTACATAAATAACTAAACATGGAACCGAACTAGAAACGATATAACAATACATAAACATCATGAGATAACATGTAATATTACATCAAATCAAGGTCTAAAGGACACTATTTTGCAACTACATATGCCAAAGAAAAAATTAACTAATTCGAGCAAACCAGTTCATACCTATCGAATTGGACCGAGTGGGCTTTCAGTCGGCAACATGACTACCTTGGAGTATTATTGTTCTATGGCTTCAACGAAATCATATATGAAATGAAATCCAAGGATTTTGTCAAGAAAAATCCTAGCACTATGATCAACCAACCTGAGGGATCTTCTAATAATTGCTTTCTTCATTATTCTTCTCCTTGCTACTAATTGGTTCTGTGGTTCACGCATTCCTAGGAGATGATGTGCTTGAGGGGTCCCCTCCGGTAGGATTTAGAGAGGAGCCGGTGGAGAAAGTGCCATTACCACCGTCGTTTGAAGATCTAATTGGGATCTTCACTGCAGCTCTTTCCATTTCCTTCTCAAGCTCTTCT
Organism: Plantago elongata; assembly: GCA_036897095.1. NCBI lineage: Eukaryota > Viridiplantae > Streptophyta > Magnoliopsida > Lamiales > Plantaginaceae > Plantago > Plantago elongata. The sequence goes on along the minus strand of JAYMSP010001396.1, from coordinate 19,719 downwards.
TCTTTGCGTAGTGCTGTGAACTGAGTATCTAATGACCTGGCTGCTCCCAACCATGCAAGAACAATCACAAGAAGTATGCCTCCAAGGTAGGGTGTCGAATTTGCAAGAGATCCGAAAGTCAAAATCATGAACTGCTGGATCAGAGCACCTCCGGATTTTCCCAACGGATTGCAGACAACATCAATTGCAGCTTTTCCTTTAACCTGAGATCGGAAATCATATATTGGTCACTTTACAGGTGCAGATAGAGTCACCACTGAATAATCTGAAAGTTGGTCAGGAGATTCTCAAGACCGTTCAAAAAATCCAGTTTTAGACATAAAAATATATACTCATCCTCAATCTCATGCCCTTCTTTCCAGTGTAAAAAGAAGTGAATGTACGAAACATTTTATCATGAACTTCTGATACTAAGCAGAAGCATGCCAAAGACTCAAAGGTGACTTAAAGTCTTCACCCAACAAAAAAAAAAAGAAAAGGAAATAATTGGAGTGCACGTTGACAGTCAGCAGTTCAGCAATAATAAGCACAAACCAAAATCAACATCTGCAATTTTATCTCGTCTTGGAATAAGACACTTCTTTTACTGGCTGTTGTCTGTTGATTTGATCTTTAAAGAGGTTGTAAATTAGTTATGAAGCCAAACGTAGCACTAACGTTAAGTGTTAACAGTACTCATTTCACAATATCAGAGAGGCGTAGTGTAATACAATTAGTTGTAAAAGCCGTACTTAATTTGGTTCGGTGCAATCCATTTACGTGGTTAAGTACTAAACCTATTTGAGGAGAGACAAAGGTTAAGTGTCTGACCTTGGTGTCTTCATCTAGAGGAATATAAGCCATCTCTTTACACGGGTCGAACAAGCTGTACTTGGCACTTTTACTGAAAATGTTCTGCATTGCTCCCACATACACAGCTGCCAAAAGTGGTGTCATCCCAATACTAGCAAGTGCTGGTCCGAGAGGGGCACCAAACAGAATCAGGGAGAAGAAACCAACTCCAGTTAGTAGCAAGACTGTTGGTGTTATCTTGGCTGCCACTCCCCAACCATATTTGTTAAAGACCCACTGGCTCAAAAGCATCATCGTGAAAGTTGCTATACCAGTAGCAGTTGAGAAGTCACCCATAAATGATGAGTATTCATTTGGTGTGGGAAACTGCAGAGATTATGCAGGCAGTGAAGTAAGTAAAACTGAAATTAACTTCATAGCGGAATTTATCACAGAGCAAAAACGTAGTTCCATTTTACCTGAGCCTTGAGCTTTGATTTCCATGTAACTTCAACAAGGTTTATGCTAATACCATATGCAACAACTAATGTCGCAAGATCCCTAATGTATCTTTTAGATGCCAAAAACTTCAAGCTCTCCATGGTTCCCATGGTTGGCTTCACCTGGAAATTATCAACACATAGAGTTGATGGATATTTGAGAAAGGAAATAAAATGACTAAGTAGGCATGTGGTCAGTAAGGATTGACACTAAAGATATATATGTCATCTCATCCATTACATGAACAGTTAAGCACAATTGTTAACTACAAGTAAATAAATCTATATGCTTTGGAAACAAGCAGGTGAAGGTTACCTTCTTCTTCAGACTACGGGCCGGGGCAGGAACGTTATGGTTCACCCACCAATAGAGGCCACAAATTGCAAAGCCCATTCCTACCACAATAGTCATCATAGCTTTGAGGGAGATAGCCCAGCCATCTACTCCTGGACCCAGAGTTTGCCTCATTTGAGAGAAGTATTTCACGGTTCGACCAGAGAAGATAAGGGCAACGTTTGCTCCAAGTCCAAAGAGAGGATAGAATTTCTTCGCTTCATCTACGGTAGTTATCTGCATAAATTTGTTGACTTCTTGTTAAAAAAAAAACAATAGGGGTATGTACAAGCATGACAAACACTAACGTAAATGTGATATTGCATTGTGAGATGGCAATCCTTTACAGTCCTAAGAAAATAGTTTCTACGGTGTTGTCTATCCTTGTTTGGAAACCTATAAGAATTAAAAAATATCATAGTGGAAATGTGAAACACAGAGATGTATAGAGAAAATCACATGTGCAGTACAATTGAGCAAATTCGCTACTGCAGGACAGAAACCAGGAAGCTTACAGCAGACAGGTGAACAACATGCAAGTTTTTGTTTCAGGCTCATCAACTATAGAAAGACCATTAGAATATTGTACCGAACACATTCCGAAAGCCACATATAGATTAGCAATTCATAAGAACGATGTGACATACAACCATTCTGATAAAATACGTAAATGTTTTCTCCAAACACTCATCTAATTGTGATTATATCTCTAGTTCTGATACAGAATCTCTAGCTATGTATCCTTTTGGTGCTTTATGTTGCACACAAAAAGTTAAAAATGAACTTTGTGCGTTCCTTATCCTAGTAACAAGGACCTCAACATTCAGCAAATTCAATTACAAGTGTCCTCAGAAGAATCAAAAAACTCTGACCAAGTACCAGAAGTACTCAAACATGGCGGTAACTATAATTTGTGTATTCAAGTTTACCTATGCTAGCACAGAACATATACAGAACACCAACTTAGATAGAAAATGCTATTCGTTTCACAAAAAACGAAGGACTAACAAACAACCATTAAGCTTAACATGTTCCTTGACAACCAACCATTTTGATAAACAGAGTAACAAAAACACACAGAAACAATCGAAAAACGCAAGCTAGATTTATCACCTGGTTAGCAAAACCCCAAAAGAGAACAGAGACAACCACACTCCCCCAAAGTTCAGCCATGACATAGAACAGGCAAAAACTCCAAATCCTCAAAATGGCAAGAGGCCCCAGAAACCTCGGACCCAAAATGTTCAAAAGCTTATCAGCAAGAGCTGTGGGGTGGAAATAATTGCTAAGGGGATACAAAACAAACCCAAACGCCCCAAAGAAGGCGATAAACGGGAGGATAACAGAGTAAAAAAGCGCCTCTTTGGACAACACATTGGCCAACTTGGTATACAAAAGCATAAACCCAATAGCCATAGGCAAATTCACCCATGTTTTCAAAAAAGGTATGATTTCAGCACTCGAACCTTTCGCCGTCACCACCAACACATCCTTAGTGTCCCTCAAAATAGTATAATTGAACAAAATACAGAAAAACATCAAACCAAGAGGTATAATTTTCTTAAACGTAACCGGCTCGATACCGAAAATCTTGGTCGACTCTTTCTCCCCAAACCCATCAGCTGAAGCTGCAGCAGCTGCTTCAGCTCTAACAATGGGGACAGAAGTTCTGTTCTTTTGGGAAATTAACAGAGGTTTAGTGACAAGACCTTGCAATTTCGAAAAGCCAGTAGGAGACGAAAAAGGTATCTTTGGTTTCAATTGGACACTACTGTTTATAGGGCTGAATCTGTACCTAACAGAGCCATGAGAAAGGGTGGGAATGAAAGGTCTGGTTCTGGGGTTAGAAGGTAGAGAAAGCAGACCCTTTGACTGTAAAACAGCTTGCATCTTTTCTTTCTTCTCCAACCCCTAGTCCTTCCTTCTTTCTCTGTTGAAGAAAGCAATCAAATCAAGATTTGATTTTTATGGAAGAAAGAGAGATAGGGGTTGTGGAGATAAGGTTTGGTAACGGAGCGGAAGATAAATAAGGTTTGGTGCAAGGCTAGCTCGAGAGAGGGTTTGGAGAAGATATACAAATATCTGTATATATACTACTGGTGCAGTATGGAATCAAAACCCTTGATTTGGATACGGACAAAAGATTGAAATTGGTGAAGGAGAGAGCAATCAGCAAAATCCTTTTTGTCAGAGGAAAAAGGATTAGCAGTAAGCAGGAGTGTTTGGTGGTGTAGAAAACAGCTGTGTAACAGTAATCTTCAAGAAAATGAGAAATCAAATGCTCAAGAAAAATAAATATCTCTACTACTGGGTACCAGAGAGTTTACCGGAAAAGGGAAAGGGAAATGAGAGTTTCAATCAAAGAAGGTGAGTAAAAGTGCAAATGAATTCATTCACGGGAAAGGGAAAAAGAAAGCGCAAATGGTGCCAAAGTGTGGCCATACTATACAGTTGGTGGTACGCTAACCAATTTTGATAATACTAAATCAGATGCATTTTGCACGGGAATTCAGCCATTGGGAACCTAGTAAATTATTGACAATTTGACTTTTTCCAACTATATACTCTTTCTTGCTCCTTTAGCCCTTTATACCGCAAACTAGGTCATTTTTTAAATCGGTATAATCAATTATAAAATATTTATAATTAATGTAATATTATACTTATAAAACAAAACTAGATCATTTTTTAAATTGATATAATCAATTATAAAATATGTATGATTAATGTGATATTATACTTAAAGTTTTATAGTTCATTACATACAAAATTCTCTTTCCCCCACATAGTTTTAGTGTTATTACATAACATTCTTAACCCTTTCATATTCTCTTAACTTTAAATTATTATGATCCGTTGAAAAAAAATAACGAGAAAAATTTGTGTTGAACTTTGTGATAAATAGTTGAAATCACTCTCCATGGGTTACTTTCGTGTTAGGGTAAATTCATATATGCATTAAATATACGAACTATTGAAATCAATATTTTAACACATATTTTTATCAGCTCGGTAAGTTTATTTTCGTAATAAGTTTGTTACGTGAATGTTTAAATGTTATATAGCATGATAAAATTTGTCAGTAAGTTCGTTAAAGAATAATTTAGTTAATTTGTTTTACATATAATATATAAAAAATAACTAATAAATTTATTAAATAACTTTATAAAATTACTTAGTTTAAGCTACATGATCAATTATAATTTACTATATTATTCGTCAATTAGTTTATCAATTAATCCGATGAATTAACAAAATGAATTACTGAGATTGTGTGGGGACTAGGGAGGGATGCAATGGACGGTCAGAGATCGTGGAATAAATATTTACCGAAATAGGGCGAGAATGAGGAGTGGACGGCACATTAGCGGCTGCTAAACGGTACACGTGTAGTCTTTTCTTTCAGTGATATTTTTGGGAAATATCATTATCATATTCTAAAATAAAAATGGGGTGTATAAAACATTGAATTAATCACGTAGTTCCACGAGGGTAAAGTCGCAATGTGATTTGTTGGCCAACTACTATTACTACTAATATTGGAATTTCGGTGGAACGTGCATTGCATCAATTCAACACCCTTTTCCGCTTTCTCTTTTCAAAATTGTAACTCATGCTTTCAAGTTCCAAACACTCGTTGCCCGTACGAAACCAAACCTTCTCTTGTTTTTTCATGCATTTGGTCAAATATAAATCTACTTATTAGACAAATTTCCGAAAGCTACTTATATAAATTCAGATTGGAGTTATAATCCCGGATCATGGTTTACACCAAAAATTATTGGGAGTTTTTATGAAAAATAATGTATCTTATTTATCAATGAACTATAAAGATTTGCATTAATATTACACACTAAAAAAAAAAAAAGAGGAGGAGAATAATATATGACTTTGTTTAGCAACACTAGTTGAAAAGTTAGCTGGAAAGGTAGTTGATAGTTGAAAGTTAACTGGTAGCTGGTAAGGTAATTTTTTTTTTAGCAATTTAACTTAATTAACTTCTTAAACCAGCTAACTTGTTTAAAAATATATACGTTCACGTAATGAGCTTTTTATAGAAAAAAAAAGATTAAACTGAGAAGTTGGTGGTAAACATGATCATGGATTATAATGAAGTAATTCATTTTCATTTTTGCCATTTTTACTCCCTGGTCAATTTTAAAACTCTTTGTAACAGACGCAAAATTGAATATTTTATCTCAAGATATCCATTTTAATACTTGAAAGGTTATATGAAAAGTTCACTCACAACCAATCATCCAACAAGTACTATATGAGTTAAATTGTTCAGGTACCACATGTAAATTACAAAATGCAGTTTTAAGGGATCTAAGTTGACAAGATTCGTACGTGGTTGTTGGCCAACAGTATGAAATGAGATCACATACATCTGATAAGCAATGGACACACACACATTCGTTTTGAAGTTTCAACGTCAAACATTTCGTATATATGTTCAAGAGTCTGTTAACCATGCTGACCCTTCACTCTATAGTACTTTGAATATATTGACCAAACGTGTCAAAGTGTTCATGCTCGAGAGCCTCACACGAAGTGATGCTTTCGACTTTCACATAAGTTATCATATTACTCGTTTTTACTAAAGAAAATCTTAATTAGGGGTGATTGGAGTAGTATTCAAATACCAAAAATCGAAATAGTTTTACAGTAGCAACATTTTTTTCTACCTATATTTCAAACTTATAATACCCTATCCTATTATAATTTTATACCAAACACAATTTTAACAATTCCACTACAATTCCGATCACTATTGAGGCATTTAAATCGGGGTATTTAAGTCGCATGCCAATCAGCCCCTTACTCACTCATAGTGAAATGGATTTTCATCCCAATTTGATAATATATATGATATTGTGTATCTTTTGTTGTGAAAAGTATAGTGGATATGCCGCATGAAGAAAAGTTCTCTTCTTCGTATTATGGTTATAGTAGGTATGATTCTAATGAATAAAAGACACCTTTCATAATCTATATTATATATTTTACGTGTTGCTTATATGATTATTGTTCTCTAGTATCTTCCCATTTGATTTCATATCATATATCAATTTATTTCGAACGACCAACAAATTCATGATAAGGAGGGAGTTTATTTAAACAAGGTATTCATTATAACTTGTGAATAAAAATCACAACGTGAAGTTGTGTCCTTTAGAAAAACTTTGATATTGCTCGGTTGAATGTAGAAGGTACCAATGAAAAATAAAAAGAAAAACTATTCATATATGAATTGTTTGACCATTACACCGTAATTTCTTTTAGAGGTTTTTATAATGTATATTATGTAACTACCAAAACAACATAAGATTTCAAACATCATACAAGCTATTTAAAATTCTAAAATCTCATTTCAATAAGTTATTGTGTATTCAGAAAGAAATGTTTGGGGTTGGGGGGGGGGCAATATGATCAAAATCTCAATGCAAACCTATGTGTTTAATTACAAGTCACATTTTAAAAGCCGACCAACCTTCATAGTTGGTTGAACCGTAATTTAACCATCCTCGTCATAATTAAACATACGAATATGATATAATAATAAATTTAATATTATATGATGTATTATATTAACTACATTTTTTGATAACTAAAAGTTTACGTTGGGTAAGTGTTATACATTTACTATATTTTCTATATGTAAAAGAAAATGATCGAATTGATCATAACTGTCCGCTATCCTATTCAACCGGTGCCATATCATTTACATCGGTTTATTGCACGGTTCACACCGTCTTTGGCCCCTGCAATCCGGTTGAACCTCGGGCCAGCCTTGATTTTAAAACAGTTTACAAGAGCCACGTTACCCTTCTCCCTGAAACCCTGATCAAGCAAATCTTGCAAACTAACCAGAGGAGTAAACAAAACAAACAGAAAAAGAGAGTTGTGGTGAGCAGAAAAATCTGTACGGACGGACGCAATGTCGTGGACTCAAGCTCTGGTTCGGATCTCTCCCTACACTTTCGCCGCCATCGGTATCGCCTTATCCATCGGCGTCTCCGTTCTCGGTGCTGCCTGGTATGCAATCTCTATCTCTCGATGAAATTGAGTTTTCCGATCGATTGATTGCTACTTTGTACCTTTTTTTCTGATTTCAACTGATTTGTTCGATACTGTAGGGGAATTTATATCACCGGAAGTAGTTTGATTGGTGCTGCTATCAAAGCCCCTCGGATTACTTCCAAAAACCTAATCAGGTACTCCTTGTTCAATCTGATTTCGTTCTGTCGATTCGGTTATTGATTTTGGGGATTCGACGTGTTTTGTTGCGGTTTTTAGCTGTGGTTGCTGTAGTCACTTAGTTGGTACTCCAGCTTAGGTTGCTCGATTTTAAAGGATAAGCTTTCTGATGCATACCAGCTGAAAGTTGAAGGATGAGATATCTAAGAAAGTATAATATGCAAACAGCTTATGCAGTATTATTGACTCCAATAGTATACATTGTAGCTAATTGTTCGAATAAAACAGGTGTTCTAGAGTAGATATTGATCTAGTTAAACAAGGAAATTGGAAATGTGGAAAATCGGCTTCATTATGCTATATCGAATAGTTTAGATAGAACAGGCATTCGATGAGTGTATCACCTGATCTAGTTAAACCAGGTGATGCGAATCATGAAAATGTTAAATATGCAATGCCGTGAGATCATAAAGGACACCCCACCCAACCCGGCTCGTGGCTTAGTTTGCCCTCTCTTCCTCTGATTGGGAATACGCATGTAGGATGATACATGTGTCACATATTTGCTTCATGGAAGAAGTTCATCTTCAAGCACTTTGTGTACCTCCACTGTTTTGATTCCCATTTGGCCATTTTACTGCACTTTTATTTTATTTTTTCCTACAGTTCCTGTTTGAGAATCTCTGAATATATCGAAATCATTGAACTCCCTAAATATGTTGAAACAAAATATAGACATTAAGAGATGAAAGTTTTATCAGCTGGTGGCCTGATGCATATGCAATTATGTTGCCAAGCATCTGCATTGCGAGGGTTGTGTAGTTGAGAATTTTTGTTGAACCTGGATCTTAGCTGACTTTTCTGGGTACTAACTACTAATCTTGTAGGCTTATACCTACCGTGAATGTAAAATGCAAAAATTTGTGTTTGTTAACCTTTTTTTCTTCTTGGGTATGATTATTCCTCTGCACGGGCTGTCAATAATGCAAAATGCTAAAATAGTGTTTACAGTATTATTTTATTTTCTTGGAAAAAATGTTTGAAGTCTATTGTGTCAACCACGGACCGCCAGTTATGGAATTGCACCCTATAACGATACCATTTTCCATTCATTTATTAGTTGGCACTAGCTTTCATCTAGTTCAGATGATTCCTACTTATAACTATTATTTCAAACAACTTGTAACCCAAGGACATGCAACTCAATACGTAGAAGCTATTGACCTGTTAGTCCAGGCCAATTCAATTTCTTGTTCTCATTCTTTACAAAAGGAAGCTTGGGCCAGGAAGCTAATCTAGGACCTAACAGCTGGAGAATGTGTATGTGGGTCCTTTGCTACTCCGAGGCTAGGCTTCCCTAGGACTCATGGGAGACTGAAGCTCACTATGTGAATATTACATAGTTAACATGCTTTTGAGATTCTTTTGAACTTTAACAGCCCTCTTGCGCTTTAGTTTTTGACTTTTTGTTTGATGAGTACATAACCGGTGTTAAAGAGGAGTCACTGTGAGATCATCCCCGGTTGTCGGAGTAATTTGTGTATCCAATCCTCAAAAATAAAGAAACAAGGAAATATTAAATGCACTAGAGGCATGTAGGATTCGAGAAAAGAAAACGAGAGGTGGGAGTGGAGATAAAGTTGGGAGTGATATATTCTTAGAAGCATGCCCATGAGATACGGTGACAGTAAAGTGACTTGGAACATAAAAGTGAAGCATGCAGTAAAATTGATGTAGAGGGAAGTAGATTGAGATGAAAATATCAGTTTACTTTAGCTGTCTCTGTTAGACAGTACTATAGCTATCAACATATTTTTTACTCCTTGTTTATATATACTTCTAGTCTTCTAGTATAATCTTTAAGATACATCTGTCTCGTCTCGTGTCAAGAAATCTTGTTACTTCTTTACTCATAGACCATAGTTGAGCTAGAACACATAAGCGCTCACTGTTCATTGGTTAGGGCTAACTTGTGCACGCCTGCATGTCTCTCAGTGTAATTTTCTGCGAGGCTGTTGCTATATATGGAGTCATTGTGGCCATTATTCTTCAGACAAAGTTGGAGAGCGTTCCTTCAACAAGGATGCATGATCCAGAATCCATGAGGGCAGGTTATGCCATTTTTGCATCTGGAATAATTGTTGGATTTGCTAACCTTGTTTGCGGGTAAGTTTGAACACCAACATATGCCATATTTGTTCGTTTGTAATGAAAGCATTGGCACACTCAATTATCTGATATATAACTTATTTTGTTGCTTTGAAAAGGCTATGTGTTGGGATCATAGGAAGCAGCTGCGCGTTATCTGATGCACAAAACTCAACGCTTTTTGTGAAGATCCTTGTTATTGAGATATTCGGAAGTGCACTTGGGCTGTTTGGTGTTATTGTGGGCATCATCATGTCTGCTCAAGCAACATGGCCAACTAAGGCTTGAGTTTTTATTGTTTTGTAAGATTACTGCACCATGTTTGTAATGCCCTGTAACTTCCCTATTAGCCATTTTCTCCGCCTTTCTCTCTGTTATTATGGAATTCATATTCTTTTCTTTTTCGCATCCCTTCCACTCAAACATAAAAATTATTGGAATGTCGTAGATAAACAAAGACCAGAAACTCAAATCTTATGTATCATGCTCCTGAATAAAAATTATTGCAAGTTTTGATATCTTACTGTCCTAAGTCCTAACATTAATGAAATGTGCTCGCTTCTGTCAAGCTTTTTGTATAACTGATCAAGTAACTCATGTTTATTTTTGCTTTGCTTCTCCTATAAGAGATGTAACATAAGGCACAGCATATGAATTATCTATTTCTATATTGGGACTCTCTGCATTTTGATTCAAATTCCTATGTGGATTAATTTGCCGAAGTACACATGTAGATTACAAAATGCAGTTCGTATACATTTGATAAGCAAATGCAATGGAGTCATTGTTTTGAAGTTTCAACCTCTAACATCTTGTACATCCAAGAATTTGTTAGCCATGTTGACCTTCACTCTAGTACCTTCAAAAGATTTTCACAAATATGTCAAATATTCATGCTCCGGAGCCTCACACAAAAAGCAACCCATTCACAAATGAATAGTGTCTCTTACAATTTCATTTGGCTATCAAACTATTTTCGTGAATGCATTACAAACGAAAACTAAAATAAAATATTTAGCATTAGAAAACCACAATAATGCAACTTGCTCGATTCAAATCAAAATGGCGTTGTGAGGGGCGGATCCAGTGAATTATTTATTCTGGGTTAAATTTAAAAATTCTAGTTAAATTTTAAAAATGTGGACAATAAGAATTGAACCAGGGTTATTTGTTCAACGTAATAACTTAATAAGTGCCCAAGATCATAGACTATAAAGCCAATTAAGCTTCTTTCTAGTTCTTATGTTGTTATACATTGAAATATTCATCCTAAGAAATTTAAGATTAAAAAAGATTCTTCTTTTTCCGGGGCACCCCGGGCTATAGCCGGAGGCTTGGTCCGCCCCTGGGCGTTGCAATCTATGATGATTTTCAAGTAAAATCCTCCATATAAGTTGGTCACCCTTCATAATTGGTTGGAGTTGGATTGTGATTTTAACCAACTCCATCAAAACTCAACAAACAGATTTAAAGTTAGGGCGGAGTTAGAGTTTTACTGTGTTATATTTCTATGTTTAAAAGTTGAAGAGATAATTGTCCGCATCAATAATATTCAACGGGTTCGGATGATTTACACCGGTTTATCACTTGGTGTGTGAACCGTATTTTTGCCGGGTCAGGTACACCTCCGAACTGGCCAGTGATCTAATTCGACGATTGAACCAGCGGGTCAGGCCTTTAACACAGATTGGAAGAGCCACGTTCTTCCTGATCAAGCAAATCTCGCAAGCGAACCAGAGGCGTAAATAAACAGTTGTGGTGAGCAGAAAAAATCTATACAGACGATCACAATGTCGTGGACTCAAGCTCTGGTTCGGATCTCTCCCTACACTTTTGCCGCCATCGGTATTGCCTTATCCATCGGCGTCTCCGTTCTCGGTGCTGCCTGGTATGCAATCTCTATCTCTCGATGAAATTGAGTTTTAATCGATTAATTACTGCTTTCTACCATTTTTTTCTGATTTGAGCTGATTTGTACGGTGATGTAGGGGAATTTATATCACCGGAAGTAGTTTGATTGGTGCTGCTATTAAAGCCCCTCGGATTACTTCCAAAAACCTAATCAGGTACTCCTTGTTCAATCTGATTTCGTTCTGTCGATTCGGTGATTGATTTTGGGGATTTGACGTATCTTGTTGCGATTTTTAGCTGTGGTTGCTGTAGTCACTTAGTTGTTACTCCGGCTTAGGTTGCTCGATTTTAGAGGATAAGCTTGTTGTACCAGCTGAAAGTTGAAGGATGAGATAGTAAGAAGTTATAGGATCATAGTATGCTAATGCTAGCAATAGGTAAAGTGCCTATGCAGTGTTGACTCGAATACTATTATTGCAGCTAATCATTCGTATAGAGCCGGTGTTCTGGAGAGTAGAGTCTGATCTAGTTAACGAGGAAATTGGAAATGTGAAAATTCAGCTTTATTATTATTCTATATCGAATACTATCTTAGTTTTGATTGAACAGGTGTTGGACGAGTGTAGAGCCTGATCTAGTGATTGTGATCATGAAAATCTTAATTCTGCAATGCCATGAGAATGGACATCTTAAAGGAAACCCCTCCCCGACTTGTGCGCTTAGTTTTTTGTCTGTTCCTCTTATTGGGTATAGGATGATACACTGCCACATATGTGCTTCATGGAAGCAGTTCATCTTCGAGCACTTCGTATTAATACCTACACTTTTTGATGCCCATTAGGCCATTTACTACATTTCCTGGTTGAGAATCTGTGAATATATTGAAACCATTGGAACTCCCTAAGTGTGTTGAAATTCAATAAAGACAAAGAGATCAAAGTTTTTTAGCTGGTGGCCTGATGATGTATATGCAATTATCTTGCCAAACATTTTGCACTGTGAGGATAAGTAAGGGCTGTGTAGTTGTTGAGATTTTTTATTGAAACCAGATCTTAGATGACTTTTCTGGCCTTCGGGTACTAAATCTTTTAGTCACTGTTCTCCTTGACCTGCCTTTACTGTTTAGTGCTAACTAGTGTACGCCTGATTGTCACTCAGTGTAATTTTCTGTGAGGCTGTTGCCATATATGGAGTCATTGTGGCCATTATTCTTCAGACAAAGTTGGAGAGTGTTCCTTCAACAAGGATGCATGATCCAGAATCCATGAGGGCAGGTTATGCCATATTTGCATCTGGAATCATTGTTGGGTTTGCTAACCTTGTTTGTGGGTAAGTTTGAATACCCATATTTGCTCGTTTAGTATGAAAGCAATGCCACACCCAACCATTGATGTATTACTTGTTTTGTTGCTTTGAAAAGGCTATGTGTTGGGATCATAGGAAGCAGCTGTGCATTATCTGATGCACAAAACTCAACGCTATTTGTGAAGATTCTTGTTATTGAGATATTCGGAAGTGCACTTGGGCTGTTTGGTGTGATCGTGGGCATCATCATGTCTGCTCAAGCAACATGGCCAACTAAGGCTTGAGTTTTTATAATTTTGTAAGTTATTACTACACCATATTTGTAATGCCCTGTAGCTTCCCTGGTATCTTGTTCCTTCGCCCCTCTCTTTGTCATTATGGAATTCATATTCTTCTCGTTTTCACATCCTCAAACTAGAAAATTACTGGAATGTCGTAGAGAAACAAAGACCAGAAGCTCAAATCTTGTGTATCATGCTCCCGAAGAATAAGTCTTGCAATTTTTTAATGAAATGTGCTCGTGCTTGTCAAACTTTCTGTATACTGCATCTAGTTTTAGGAAGTACTTGTAAGACATGGTTATTGATTCACTATTAGGGACCACGTTTCTGGCATGTATGTGTTCTTTTTGTGCAAAAAGTGAAGATTTTTTATATTGAATATTGTTTATAATGTAAAGCATGATCGAATCTTCCTATATGGCAAACTCACCTTATTTATACACTAATAATATAATTTTCTATCTAGATTTAGGAGAATCAACTCTTGTACCAGACTTCTCTTTCTGCAGAATTTGAACTGCACTTCTGCCTACTGGTGCTGATTCTGGTGACTATGTAGGGAGTTGGAACTTAGAAATATGAAATTTGTCCTAATTAATTATATTGACTGATCCGAGGCAAAGTTTTGTCATCAGCGAGGCTTTGACTGGGGTTCAAATGGTTTTTTTACTAATCTATATCCAATTATTTCAATTTTATTTGGCCAACAAAACCATCAACAACTTCATACAATTTTTTTTTCAAATAGTAAATATTTATTTATAGCTATATAAGAATAATTGAATGGATCCAGTTATTATTTTCTTTCATTTCACTAGTTCATTTATTTACCTATTCGTCTTTCTCTTTAAACTTTATTTTGTCCAATTTAAAATATTCATAACTTAAAATAAACAAAATAAAAATAAATGAAAATTACCAACGACTATATTTTTTCGATACATATAAATAGAGATTACTCTTAACTGTGTTTGAATTATTTTTTTTGAGATTTATAAAAATCACTAACGACTTTGGTTGAACCTTAATAAATTATTTGTATTATATTGGGGCAATATGATATCATAATCAAATAGGATAACATGGTTGAGCTTTGCTTAAGGATACCGGATATCAAATACGAGTACCGTGCATTGGATACGGATGACGAACATCGGGTACGGATACCGGTCAATGGTTACGGTTATAGGACATTGCTTATGGATATCGAACATCAAACATGGGTGACGAGCATCGGATACATACGGGCATCAAACACGAGTATCGAGCATCGGATTCGAATACTGGACTTGACATCAGACACTTACCGGTCAATGGTTATGGTTAATGGACATTGCTTATAGATACTGAACATCAAATACGGGTACCGTGCGTCGGACATGGAAAATGGACATGGTAAGAATGTTTAAGAGTTAAAATAAGTAACATTGTATTTCTAAAATTGTTTAAAAATTATTAAGAATTAAATAAAGTTGTTAGTGATTTTTTTATACATATTAAAATAATAATTTAAACATAATTGAGAGTGATCTCTATTTATAAATTTAAAAAATATAAGATTGTTGGTGATTTTTATTTACTTTTTACATTTTTATATTTCAAGTTATAAATATTTTAAAGTGGATAAAATTAAAATTTAAAAACAATAAAAATGACGGATCAGAACGTGACATGTGGCAATGAAAAGAAGAAGGTTTGGAATTATTTATTGTATTTTAAGAGGTACATTGTACATTCAACACTAAAATTATAATAATTTGATGAAATAAAATTTATTAAAAAAATGTAAATAATTAATTCAGATTGTATCATTTGGTACCTATTCTGAATGCAAGTAGTTGGGTACTCACGAGTTTAACCAAACTAAAAAGCTTACAAATGGTATCTATTAATATATATTTCTTATATATACTTAGTAAAACTGATTTGTCCGTCCAGCTATATTTTATATAATAACTTTTTATCTTTTATTGTCCTTACCATAATATGTTAAACGTCGTTATCTATTCAAACTTTTTACGTAGAATTAGACGTAAATCTTAATATATAAAGTTTATCCGGAAGGTGGGCATTAGCATTCCAAAATTAATTTTCACAGTTCATACTTTAAACAATAAAGATCGAAAGATAATGAATGAATTTCAAGATTCTGAAAATTTAATGAATTGAATACAAAGAAGTGGTTGTGATGTTCGTCGAACACAAACTGAACGACACACTGTATGATCCTTGTCAATTTTAGGCTCTAAATTTATGGATCTAATTTGCATCGGTTCATAATAGATCTTTGACACAAGATAAGCTATTTACTCATTTTGCATTCATAAATTATACTCCCTCCGTTCTAATAAATTAATAATAATATTTTATTATATTTCCCGTGGTCCACCAATTTTAATTTATTTATTTAATTGACATAATTCTTGATATGTTTGAAGATTCTTTTTATATGGATTCAACGTGAGTCAATAGCTAGCTCGTTTGTAGTTTCACGAGCGATTATACTATGAGGTTGGTTTTGATCATTTGAGTAAGAACTATTTAATCCACTCAATATTGCATCCCTTGTTGATTCCAAGTACATATCACTGACAATTCAACTCCTTACTGGAAACAATTGCTAGGCAGAAAAATTGTAAGAAAATGGAAATTGTCAAGTAAGATATTAGGTGAGCTAGAGGTGTTGTATCCTACCGTTTAAATGATTATCACAGAATGGAGCTGGCGGCCAGTGAGTCTGTCTGATAGGATAAGACAATGTCAATTTTGGCAGTTCTAGTTGGTGGGTTAATAGGGACAATACATGATGGAAATATATTGGCACTCACATATAGGACTGCCAAATACGAAATCCAAACGCATTTTGGGATTCGAACATACAGCCTGGTCATGTCATCAGAGGCTCAGAGCTAGCAAACAACAGGCCTGAATCATGCTCCAACTTGCTGGGTTATCTTTCAATCCATGGACCAATATGCCAGTGTGAATTAGTGAATATAGGGCACCAATCGGAAGTATGTATTTATTTGATTGTTTTTAACGGCTGACAATGTATATCAGTATATGTATGTTGTTGGATAGGGTGTAAGCCATGCATTTGGCTTATTGAAAGCCCAAAAAATTCAAACACTTCTTGTCTTGAGCTTGTAAATACATGGGGTCTATGTTTTAAAAACACTAGAGCTGTATTCTGCATTTTTCACTACTACCCATCATATTTGTATGTCAAATTACAACTAAAAAAATAGTCACGGCAGTTTGGTGAGATATGTTTGTTTTTGTATTCTTTTTATAGGATATAGTATTATATATCAATTACTTAATTATATACTATTTTATATTTATAACTGTAGAAACTTGTGTATAGGGATTTTTGCAATACACCAAGACTTAACCGTACCAATTGACTACTTAATTTATATTTATAGGTGTCCAATAATAAATACGCATTTGAAACTCTACGTGAACATTAATAAAAACCAATTAAAACCGGGGAGAAAAATTCCACAAACACAAGTGTACAACTTTAAGTACTGTATAATTAATCTGATAAAACAGAAACAAGAGAAGTGAACACTCACCAAGACCCGATTGAGTATTTTGTGTTATGCAGTCATTTGCTATTATAACTACTCAAACATGCAAGCAACAATGGACCAATTTGGTGATGGAAGCAACAAATTACTCAGTCAGTTATTCATTCAATTGTCATTACATTTTGAACCATATTTTTCCACTCTTTCATCAATCCAAGCTCTCATGTCACCCAACACAATAGCAACGCTCTCATCAGGCTCGCCTTGTATCAAAGAATGATACATCCCTTCATACATCTTCAGAGTCTTGTCCTCACTGCTCGCCTTCTCGTACAACAGTTTCGACCCTGAAGGGCAAGTTACGCCGTCTGAAGTGCCATGTACTGTCAGGAATGGTGCTGTGACCTTGCTGAAATTGTTCTGCACATACTCACATTGCCTCGCTATCTCCCTCATTGTCCCCACTCTCGGCTTCCCTGTGTATCTTCTTGGGTTGCTTGCTATCACCTTAAGCTTCTCAGGGTCTCTGATAGCCTTTCCGACCATCTTGTTGTCTGGCATTGAAGCCCATGTGTCAGCTAATCCAAAGAGCAACCCATACATGAACAGATGTACCTTCACAAATGAAGAACAGAGACAGAATTGGCAAAGAGATTAGTGATATGTTACACTAACTCTCACTTTGATCTTCTGACATTAGATACAAATGGAAATTATTTAGGAATATAACCCTCAACACACATTCCTGTAGAATTTAAAAATAGACGGAATATGTTAATAAAGTAATCTATTAAGTAAAATGTTCATGTTGTTGATAAAATAATTTATTCTTTTCAGTAGAAACACCAATAATTACAAGTAAGCTTTCCAAATATATATGAATCATGTTTGTCCACCTTTTCTTATTTTTCTAGTCCGTTGTCTTCGGAGACTTACATGTTGTTTGGTTAGCTTTCGGTTTGGATTTGGAGTCCACCTTAGTTGGTTTGCAAAACCCACAAAAACACACTCTATCCCTCCCTCCCTCCCATAGCCCCAATTTTGATTTATATCAACAAGTTTAAGCCAATCATTCAAATAAACATAAAAATATCAAAACTTATTGCTTTTTTAAATCAAAACTCATCACTTCTTTATTACACATATCAATTTACTCTTACACAACCTGCACAAAACTTTATTCCAAACACATTACACAAAACTCTATATCAAACACATTTTTCAAAACTCAATTACAATCCAATAATTTTTCATCACAAAAGACTATAATACAATCATGTTTACCAACTACTACTATATACAAAACAACCTCTCAAAGCTTATGTAAAAACAATTCAAAAGTTTACCCAATAGTTTTAACCATATAGTTAAGTGAAGCTATAATGTTATAAATAAGTCACTCATGTTTTATAACTAAATATTTACTTTTTAGTGATATTTTTGTGTAACAAAATGCATTCTGCACTATAAAATATTGTTCTCACTTCTTAGTAAGAATCTACATTTGCTAAAATGCTAACTATACACTTAATACGTGTTTGTATTATTCCACCATTCTACTATAATTCTTGATATATCATGTATTGTAACATACATAGAATGCAAATGGTACGGCCGTGGAATTCACTACGTGTTGCAGGGCAAGAGTTCGAATATCCAATCCAATACAACTTTCATCCTAGATTAAATGTTATTTTTAGCAAAAACATAGAATATACATGTCGTCATACAAGCTCTAGAATTTCAGTATACTACATTAGGCAATTGGCATAACACTTTTAAAATAGGAGTGACAGGCATTTAATCTTCAACACGTATCACTTCACTACCAAGTCATCAAAAAACAAACCAGAATAAGCAAACAAATAGCAGAAGAAAAACAGTAGATCTTAAGTATGAATACTATCTGACAGTAGAAACCCCATCAATTTTACCTTAGATGGCTTCATATCTTCAGGAATAACAAACAATGGCGCAGAGAAAATCAACCCAGTCCAAAGCTCCTCCTCCTTGGTCTGAAAATACATCAACAGCGTCGCCAATCCACCCATCGACTCCCCGAACAAAAAGGCCGGCATCTCCTTATACTCCTCACTCACTCTCACACTCCTAAACCAGCTCACCGATGCTTCCGCCACCTTGTTCAGATCGCCCAAATACCCATGGATCCCCTCCGATCGCCCGTGTCCGAGCAGATCCGCGGCGAAAACCGCGTACCCCCAATTGGCGTAGCTGATGCAGATCTTCTGGAACATCCAGCCGGAATCCGATCCGTAGCCGTGGGTCATAAACACGGTGGCTTTGATGGGCTGGTCGAGGGGGAGGAATGACTGGGTGAAGATTTTGCCGTGGGGTGTTTGGTAGTGGGATTTGGTGTTGCGGACCGATTGGGAGGTGTAGTATTCGTTTTCCGGTGTGGTGCCCCAGAAATTGGGTGGTGGTGTTGACATTTTTGAATTGGGATTTTGGAGGAGAAAGAGTGGAGGTTTATATGGTGGTGGGTTTTACCAACCACCGTAGTTGGTTGGTTGGAGTTGGTGGAACAACTCTGAATCGGTTTTTTTTATGTTTTTATCCTCAAGTGTGGGGCCGGTTAAGGTTTTTTTTAACAAACAATGTCCAGAGCCAAAAAGGCCATAACAGAATGGGATTTCCCATCTTAAGCGCATTGAGTTTCCACCAAAACAGAATGAGTTGAAAATGCACTAACTCTTAAAAATCACAAACAGGAGACCAAATAGTTTTCCAAAACTCAGTCAGATCAGGATACTTAGAATGCATATCAATTGCAC
>JAYMSP010001395.1:0-32713 GCA_036897095.1 Plantago elongata | reverse complement strand
ATATAGAGAGAGAGAGAGAGAGAGAGAGAGGGGGGGGGATATTTTCACGTATAAAATGTGAGCAGTCATGTCGACTACCTGTGTTCTTGGTGCAAGGTCCACCGAGACGCCAAATACTACTTCATCGGCAATGGTCTGGAAACACAAGCATCAATGTAAATGGTGCAATTATTGTACGAAAGTATAGGTCGCGTACTTATGAATGGGCACGGAGTGGATCTATGGTGCTTCAGTACCACCATTGTCGTATTGGACGTGTCCAGATACTACAAAAAAACGACTTGAGTGTCGTGATGGTTGATGGATGTGTATACCAAACCAGCACGCACCAGTATGGATATCGGTAAAATAGACACTACCGGATTGTTATCATGAATTGACGGTGGAGTTTCTCCTAGTATGTAACTGTTCACGAGGCTGTCTTTTCGTTCTTTGGTGGTGATGATAAAATGGTTGAGGTGAAGATTGAGCTATTTTATGATGGTTGGGTATCGCTTGGTGTTGAGATTTAGACTATGTGTTCTTTTTGCTGGTTTTATTTGGTTTGGATAATTTTTTTAGTCGGGGTTGAAAGCTTGTTCTATGGTGTAGACGATTTGTCCTATTTTTCTTTGTAATTGTTTCGTTGAGAGCATCACTTGTGCTTTTGGCTCTTATTAATAAAAAGAATTGACTGTTTCAAAAAAAAGTATAAGTCGCGTCCTCTTAAATCGCCATACACTAAGTCAGTAATGCGGCTTGCTGATGCAACGTGCATGGTTGGATAAAAAAAATGATGAACTCAAGACTCGTTGATTCAACAAAATACTGAGAATTAGCTCAAAACTTGTTGATTCAACAAAATACCGAGAATTAATGGGTCAAATTTCGTTGATCCATGCGAATAAACATGCTCTAATCAATACCGTGCTTGAGCTAATATGTGGTTTTGAACATTTGATTACCATTAAAGGTGATCAAACGATAAATTTTGGATATGGTCCATTGGGTTTTCTAAAACGGTGTGAAGATATAGATTGGGCTGTCCAGCTTATATTTGGACTTTTGGACAAGTAGAGCTACGCCACAAGCCCACAACAAGAAGCTGAAAAACTTAATTGAGTTAACAGAATATCAGTTTTAAAAATAGAAAGAGTTGCTACTTAAAGCTTTTAGCCGAATATAATTTTAAGTTATATAACGTTTTCTACCCAGAGTTTGTTACTTAGCTCCGTAATTTAGCAGCTGAATTGCTGATATTGTTCTATTGATTCAAAAAATTCCATTCCAGTAAACCATTTGGCTGTTGTTATTCAACATTGTCGATCGCGTTAATGTTCATGAGTGATTCGTAAGTCTGTAATTGAACGCTAGAATTTCGATTAAATGCAATGCAATGCAATCTGATATCTTGCTAACTCTTTCTGGAAATTAACATGGGAAGATACAATACACTTGAGAAAATCTGATATCGATTAAGTATTGCGAACAATAAGCTACTCTAGAAGAGGTTCAGATATAACACCACTGTATACAGAAGAATCTTAGCTGCAAAGTATGTTTCATTACATTATAGATTAAGTCACCAAAAGTAGACTTAACCAAGCAGAGTTTACACATTTGACAAAATGGGAAAAGAAAGAAGCCATATTTACAATTTCCAGGCTTCACTAACTAGTTAGCTATCCACCAGGTATCTTTCTGAAAATAGCTTTTGAATGGAACATAACATTATTATTGCTCAACTTATTGCTAAAACCAAATGGCCTTAGCACTGATAAGCTTCCGCTTTAAAGATCCATCGACATGGAGGTCGAACACTTCTTTAGCCGACCCGATGAACTCTCCACCAATAAAAACTGCAGGAACAGAAGGGCTACACCCTAGTGCCTTCAATGCGCGCTCCATTTCCCTTCCCTTCGAATTCTTATCGAGTTCATGCACAGCCGGGCTGGCACCTAGGTCGTAAAACAAAGCCTTGATGCTGTGACACATGCAACACGAGCTTTTCGTGAAGATCACTGCAGCCGTCTTTGCAGCTAAGTCTCTGACACTGTCCATTACAATTAGATAGTTTGGAGTGTAAGAAATATTTGATATGAGGATTGACTTGTGTTTGGTGATTTGAGTTTGAGGTTTGGTTCTTATATAGAGGGTCAGTTGACATGCAGTTGTGGATCATCTGATGAGATCTATCGAATAACACATTTTGGTTAAAGATATCGCCTACATGGACAAGGAAAATGCTGATTTTCTTGAAAATGACCCTTCATACTACACACAAGTTGACACATTAGATAGTATCAATGCACATTGTAAACTATCCTCTGCACACCATTATATCAATCCGTACATTATGATAATAGTAAACGAGCATCATCGATCGGGTGCCTTTCCATCCTGATAGGCTGTCCAAGATGCATATAACATTTGCAGATATTCAAGGGGCAGAGTTATGTATTTGATTCTTTTCCATATGGGAGAAATTCCATGTTCCTTAATGACTTTCGGAGATAAAACTTATTTTCTATATTATACAAGTGGACTTAATTGCTTAAAAGAGTGTCAAAACTATTCATGGGATGCAAAATCTGCAAAAACTTTGAATAATTCAGCAAATTGATATGTATTTTACACCATAGATAAGAAGGAACTATAACACCTTAACTGTTTGATATTTGAATTAGTTGGAGTTGAAGCCATATCTCAGATATACTTTATTCTTGTTCTTGTTTCTGTAGTGAGATACTCTGGTTGATGTGTAATAACTCTAAAATGATAAGAACGTATCAAATACATTCGACTTTAATTAGAATCTGGCTCCTCAGACTCTACAAAAGTTCTTGCAAAACAGACTAACCATAGCTAGTAACTACCTCAGTAGTTTCTCGGACAAGTATTGGCATTAACTTGGAAGTATCGTAACTCAAATCAGAACCCGAAACTAGCTCAGCAAAGAACAGAACGTAAGAGCAGAAGAAGCTTGTTAATTTGGTGATGGATTAACTGGAAAAACACTTACTGAAGATGAATCATCGATCACATCCTGATAAGCCTTCGTTTTCGGAACCTGCTTTATTGGTTGATGATCACCATGAAAAGAATATTTGTTCTAGAATTTGCAAGTTCATCACCAAGAAAAGAATCTTGGTTCATAAACTTTTGCAGAAGTTGCCAGATTCTTGCGATACACTTGTCCTCAATATAAATATCATACCAACTGGTTGCAAACATGACAAGTACAGATGCTAGCCTTGCAATTAGTATCTTCCCACATCCTGTTGCATGAATTGAAATTTATCACTTTTATAGTTTTGTAAACACCCAAGGGTTTATTTAGGATGGTGAGGGGTGAACACAGAAAATTTGGTCAGTGATGTTGAAATTTATGATTTAATTTTAAACAAATCAGATTCAATTTATGCCGTAGACAATTCAACTTATACATTCATTTGAGAATTCACATCAGCAAAATGCGTATTATTGTAAGTGTGAGTTTTTCTGCGAGTGTACTGGTTATACTTCGGAATTTACTATCCAGTGTACTAAGTATACTAGTACAGGTGTATCGAGTACACTGGATATATAACACATACTCCAAGTCCTAATAAAACTTGACTTCGATCAATATTAATATAGTTTTTACCTTATTCAACTAACATAGCAAATTCCATAGTAGTGTATGTCTACTGTGTGCAGAAAATCTAGACATAAGAGATCTTGGAATACAAAGGAGATTAAGTCGAAGTATGCTAGGACAAGTACTATGTATATCGACTGGATAATAATAGATTTAAATAAAAAGTCGAAGATTAACAGGAATCATACTACAAGTCAATGTAGAAGTTTATTACTAAGAAGTCGGCTTCAAGCATCTATATAAATGGCATCTACATTGAAGACCAAACTACGTGTTTCAAGTAAGCCATTCCCATAGCATATTTGTTGCACGTATTTTGTCATCAATCTTTTCCAAGTTTTATCTAGTGATTAGTCCAGATATTAAGGGCTAGATTAGTACGGTTCATTCCTTACATCTACTTGGTTGTTTTTCATCTAGTTGTATTCTTAGAATAGAGCTAGAGCAGTAACATTTTATTCATTATATGTTCATTCTCATAATAGATACTTTCGCCTTAAGGCTCGGTGGGTTATCGACATATATAACATGCTAGAAACCTATATCTTATTCCAGTTTATTTTCGCTATCTTTCTGATTTATATGGTTTATGTCGAAGCCTTAGGGTGAATATACTCTTCACTGTTTACATTAGAAGAGTGACAATACACATAGTTGAGTTGTGGTATTTGTCAAAGTATTAAATTCCGGTCCTCTTACTATTTCAGTTATTATTGATTTTTTTATAATACTTATTCATATCTATAAAATATTAAAATTAATCAACGATGTAATATCTATTTAACATCACTATTTAAGTATAATAAAGACTATTTACGGTACGGTTGCTTTAAATCAACAAAACCTAATTAGATATACCTAAATCTATATATTTTAAATAATCTGATTTTTATGTGTATGATATATCTATATGACAATTTTGAAAATTATAACGCAAAAGAGAAAGAATAAAAATGAAATTGATAAATGGAAGGGTATAAGATATGCAATACGCAATACACTACATACAATACACGTCACCATTCATACTCATAAAAAATCAATACCCAAGGGTATTCTAGTAATTTCATATATAAAATTGAGTGGCCTCATTTAATCCCTCTTGCTATTTATTACACGGACTCGCCACGGAGGACGGTGAGTAAGATTAAAATAATGTGTGTCTAACTATAAAGTACCCGTCGGGACCGGATTGAAGGGATTAGTGCCCCCGTCAAAATAACAAAAAAAGAGCCCTAACTCGCCACGGAGGACGGTGAGTAAGATTAAAATAATGTGTGTCTAACTATAAAGTACAAATTTAATTGAAAATGTACACCATTTATATTAAAATAACTATGCAATGTCACTATTTAAAAGGATAATGAATATATATATATATATATATATAAAAGAGTGCAAAGCTTGGAATATAATTTGACAGTTATTTCACACGATTGCGCCCAAGTGTCCTTAATCCTTCTCTTTGCACAATGGAACTTATAAAAGTTGTTTTATCACTTATAAATTAATCTTATTTAGATGAGTTATCTACCACTAAGCACCCTCCACTAGCTTTGTTGAGTTAATTATATAATTAGAGGCCACCTTATGAGGTCAAGAATCCCGTAGATTGTGTAGCTACCAAATGAACGATTTCCAGATATAATATTTATCACAAAAAGTGCGAATCCTTTTGCAATAAAACCGACCAAAAACCCAAGCGTTTGTTGTTTGTCTAATTCTATCTTATTTATATACACACAAATTGAAACCGACCATGGATATGCTAATAAGCTCTTTATTACTATCACAAATACTCGCATAAAAATGGACTATTCTCCAAATATTACGTCTGAGGTGTACTTAAACCAGATTTATTAATGGGATTTCAACACGTACATTAATATTTCACGTAATTATAGTATTCGTATATAAAGTTTTCTTTAGTACCGACAATGAAGCGCATCTCAGTTGGTAAGATGTTTCACCTCCAACTAATAGGTCGGGAGTTCGAGTTATCGTTACCGTTAGTAGATTTAATAATCTATCTAATTTTGTATTTCGCAAGTTATTAAACAAATCAACTCTATCTTTATTAGTAGTAGGATTGATAATCTATCTGATTATGAAACTGATTTGTTATTACATTTCGTATTTAATAAAATTATGTAACTAATCAACCACCAATCAACTGATAACACATGTTTTTTAAATTAACACGTAAATTAGAGTTGAGAGTGGTTAGTCATGTCATCAGAAACGTGGATTAAGAGTGATTAGTCATGTCATCAAAAAGGTATTTATCATCCTCATCTTCTTCTTCACAAGTATTGATGTCAAATCTCATGAACAAGATTAGGCTGAAAAGGCTCCCCATTTTTCTAAACTCTTTTATATAGATCATGAGAAGATAATAAGCATATACTTCATGATAATCTCTCAAACATTTGTTTGCCCTACTTCAAAATTAATAATATTGCATGTAATGATCATGTTTTGGATGAAATATCAAAAGGGCCTCTCTGGAGATATGTTTTAAATGTTCATGACCAATTCACCAGTGATTTTCAACCCGATCAACGTTGGAAAGATCGTGATAAATTTGTGGGGTTTAGTGAGTGACTATTGACTCAATTCAAATGGTATGTGACACACA
The DNA here is from genome assembly GCA_036897095.1 of Plantago elongata. Lineage (NCBI taxonomy): Eukaryota > Viridiplantae > Streptophyta > Magnoliopsida > Lamiales > Plantaginaceae > Plantago > Plantago elongata. The sequence continues at coordinate 26,456 of JAYMSP010001395.1, read as the reverse complement.
TTTTTGTTCAATATCAATCATTCATCATCACCCCACATTGTAGGGAGGATCAACTCCTAGCTATACTATTTCTCCACAACCTCTTTAACTCTAGCAAATCTAACTGTGTAACTTCTTAAGTGGCTGAAATTAGTCAGGACGAACTGACGATATAAGACCCCTTCTAACTTACCTCACATGCCAAAGTTGGCAAGTTAAACTTTCCACTAGATTTTTGTTCTTCTTGAGCAAGAAGAAGATACCAACAATTTTGGCAATTGGCATTCTGTAGACATTGCATTCTGATTCTTGTTGATATGCTACTTGGTTCTAATCTTTTCCATTCATGGCAAAAAAAGAAGAACAAGAAGGAGATAAAAGTAGGACTTTTGTTTGTCAAAAGTAAAGTGACACTACTGCTACACGTCCTCATGTTTAGACATTGATCACCAATCCTAAAGTTTAAAGGAATCTAGGATATATAGGATTTATCTTTCTTGCAATCTCACACAGTTTATACTTTTACCTTTATTCTTGCCCTTAAGAAAGAAAAAACACAAGTGATATCCAGCACCATTTCCAACTATATATAACCTCCAACAAGTGTTTCTCAAGTACACACCAACATCTTCACTACCTTCCAAGAACTCAAACATACAACAAAATCCACAACATTTGCACGTAGTGACATGGACGCAGTCAACAGACTAACGGCAGACAAACCGGTGGTGATATTCAGCAAGAGTACTTGCTGCATGTCCCACACTGTCAAGACACTCATATGCAGCTTTGGAGCAAACCCGACAGTTTATGAACTTGATGAGCTGCCGAATGGCCAGCAGCTCGAGAGAGCACTCTTTGCGGAGTCAGGACGGAAGTTGAGCCTTCCTGCTGTGTTCATAGGGCAAGAACTGGTGGGTGGGACCAATGAGGTCATGAGCCTTCATATGACAGGGAAGCTGGTTCCAATGCTCAAGAAAGCTAAAGCTATTTGGGTATAGCATTTCAAGAACATAGATTTTAGTAAGTACTGCTAATAATAAAATTTCACTGACAGTGTGGTATCAGATAATTACTCCATTAAATAGCAGAAAAGGGTAGATGAGTCATGTGACAGGTCATCAAGCATGTTTTGTGATCAAGCTTAATGGCTACCCACTTTTTTATGTAATGGTTTTGTGTCCTTTGCTATGAAAAGAAAAACATTTTCAAGTATGGTATTATGACATAATTTCCAATATCATGTAGTATATCGTTTGGATGTGACTGGACTCTGGAGTCTATCATGGGAAAATACTTACGTATACCAGGTCTATCTTTGCGAACAATAAGCGATCATATGATATATACAAAGAGTGAAATGCGTAATCACCAAAAAAAGGGATAAGGAAAAGAAAAAAGAACCAGAAAACTTATTCATGGGCCCAGTTCCAGTCAGAGTCTAGGACCATTAAAAATCTTTGCATTTGCTGATTTTCATACGCAATGCTAAAAACACTAGCCCTATAAACATAGAAACAATGGAATTTGCAAACACAGGAACAGAACGAGTCGTATGAAAAGTTAACAACTACAAAAAATACTTATGTAGAACAGATCTACAAAAGTTTCATTAGATTTTGTGGTAATCATGAATGTATCATATATCCACTAGAATGTGAGCTATGCGAACAATTGAAGTGATTGGAGCACTTATGAGCACATGGTTAAGGAAATCGTCGTATTTCATGACAAAACACATATGCTAGACTAGTAGATTTAGACTGTTAAATGCATACATTCCACATTATAGAAGACCACAATTTAGCTAGTAGTAATATCCAAGCAACTGATAACAGAACAAAATGAAGACAAAACCAGCATCAAACCTGAGCCACACAGAAATATGAGGTGGACAAATCACACTTACTCTATTGTGAAACCAAATTCTCAATCGGCAAAGCTCAATTTTTTCCCTCCCATCCACTTGCAAATGGCTTCCTCAACCACAACTCCGCCTTCTTCATTATCTCCGTTACTCGGAAACCATTCCAGAAAACAAAGCAGACGCCTACCAATTCACGGGATAAACAGAGCAAGAAAGGCGAGCAGGCATGGGTGGATTAGGATGCAAGCAACACAGGATTCAAGTGGCAGGCCGAAAGCGCCTCCTGGTGTTGACACGAGAATTCACTGGGAGAGTGAAGACGAAGGATGGATAGGGGGTAACAGCTCAAGCTCGAAACAGGAGACAATCAAAGAGGAGGAAGAGTTGCTGGGTGATAGATTCTCAGACTTGCTCAACAGTTCCTCTGATTCTTATTACCAGTAATAACAACTCTCTTGATCGTCTTTTTGGAGCTTTTATTAACAACGGCTAGTATTGTTTTTCTTGCAAAGAAACTGCCAGTATTATAGACCAGTATCAAATGTTACTGTGTCAGTAGTTCTTTGTTATGAGAAGACCTTCTAATTGTGACTATATCAATTTTTATACTTGAATTTTATCAAACCAGGTTCCTAGGAGTACCTGTAACTGCTGATCTCGACGAAATTAAAGCTGCGTACAGGAAGCTATCAAAGGAGTATCACCCCGATACGACTACTCTTCCACTGAGAGCAGCATCAGAGAAGTTTATGAAATTGAGAGAGATTTACAATGTCCTAAGTGATAATGAGACACGCAAATTTTACGATTGGACACTAGCTCAGGAGGCAGCTAGCAAGGAAGCTCAGAGAATGAGGATGACGCTGGAAGATCCATACATGAAAGATGTAGAGAATTATGTTTCGGTTCCAGACATGGTGGATCGTTTGGGAGGACGGAACATGGAGCTAAATGATCAGGCAAAACAAGCCCTTAGTTTTGATATTTTGATAATTTTATTTTCTATATGTTGTATAGTATATGTCATATACTTCAAAGAACCTTATTAGGGTATTCATAGAAGGGATGGAGTACCATTTAGTGGAAATATACTACCAAGATATATTACATAGTCTTGAGTTTATGAAACTTGTTTTAATGGAAGAACCTGATATACATATATCATATTTAGAACCCCAAGATGCTAATTTGTTTCGAGTGAAATACAATGAAGATGTAATAACTAGTAGTACTGATTTAGTGTAGACAGTATAGTGACCAGTGAAAAGGGCTAACTTCAACAAAAAATGAAGATTGTTATTCTGCTGATTCTACCGTACTACTAGTCTAGTACCACTGCAGCACATCAGAACTGTTATCTCACTGGTTCAGTGTCGATTATTTCATCACATTCCAACTTATTCTGGCAGAGAAAGGTAAAAATTATATATTTACTCTGAGAAGCACTTGATATTACCAGCTACCAAGTCACAAAGATTATGAAAAACATACAGCAGATCCACACTAGTTACAACTAAGTTTACACCAACGAGCAATAGGCCATGTACATGAATCATTTCCAATGATAGAGATTTCAGCTTTCAATAATCTTGCAGAACATACATTAGCTATGATTTATCAAACATCTTACTTTGCAGCACAGGAAAGGACATTACACTAAAGTTTAAGTCAATGGTGCCAATTGACCACAAGCTAGAGAAAAAGTCGTTGGACATGTACCTCGATCATATGCCTGTATACGACAAATCACCAGAGAAGCCTGTTCAAGAACATGTCCACAGAACATAAAACATGTAAAACCATCAGAGCTTACTAAGACTCATATGGCCGTGTATGAAGTCTTTCAATATAGAGCTTTCCCGTTCAATGTAGGCAATTCTTCTCCAATTGTCCACTGCTCTGCTCACTGTCAAACTTGCCCTCTTTATCTCCTCTTCAGTGAACTTATGTTCTACTATTCCCAGTGGCCCAGGTTGCAGCACCTTAACAACAGTTCCCACGTCCTGCTCCAGCTGCCTTACATACAAAACATAAATTATTTAGTGATCGCGCTTTCAAGTTATTAACGAGGCAAACAATCACTTCGTCCAGATCAGTTACCGGAAAAAAGAACAAAAGGCTACACTAAAGAAATATCATCACAGGCTCACAGTAAATATGGCCAAAATCTAAGACAGTACTATCACACTAGAGTTTCATTGAGGCTTATAACATCTACAAACATGAACTAATGAATCTTTGGATGACAAACATAAGTCGATTATCCATTTATCCCAAGCAACTGGAGATTTCACAATCTTGAACACGAGTAAGTAAAAAAACCATGAACTACGATCACATTGATCAAATAGCAATATTTTAAATAACCAAAACCCACATAACAAAACGATTAAACGACATCATATAAGCAATTCTTGAGCTGTAAACCATAAGCAGAAACTAGCAAATGCACAGTAATGGCAATCTTCGAAAGAAAGATTTGATTTTTATCTTTTGTCAGACATGCGAATGAAGAAGTGTGAAGATTTGAGAGAAGAAAACCTGAAGAATCTCGAAAGTGACAATCTTGGAAGAAATGGCGGCATATTCATATAAATTCGGCCAAGCCCTTTATCAATAATCAGAGAAAACTGGAGAATTCAATTGTGAATAGTGTTTTCGAGAGAGTAGGAAATGACCCAGTAAAAACTCCATAAATTAATAATGTTAAAATTAATAATGTTATAACTGAGATATTTTATTAATTAAATTAAATGTTATTATATTAATAAATTAATAATGTATTAATTTAAATAGATTTTACACATGACCTGTACACTTTCAAGTTCAATATACTAGTTACAATATATATTAATTAGAAATGTAAAATAAATTACAAAATTAAGTTTCAATTAATATCAAGTTACAAGTTCCAATCAAGTTATAAATTTTAATTGTGGCGGATACCATCTAAAATCCGGTTGATGATAAAATTGAGGATGATTCAGTAGCTTTAGAACTAGTCACGAAGCATTGCAAGAGGCAACAACCCGTCACAACTTTCACAACTTTTTGTTGCAATATGAGAAGACAACGGCCCAACTCTTAAGTGCAATAGGTAAATTCAAAGATGAACTCAATATAAATTTGAAGTTTACTAAAAAATAAGTAACTATAAATTCATTTTTTACTAGACAATCTTAGAATTTTGAAGTGTACGACACACACACACACATATATATATGAAATATTTTAGTAATTATTAATTTATGATTTCGTTGGGATCAATGTATGCATATACACTGGATTTCAAAAAAGTTATTATCTTATTATTTTATCGATTTAGGTCCAATTTTGTACTGATCTCAACTTGAAACCGAATAAATTATTAATTTTATCGAGGTTATTAATTTATCGAGTATTAATTTATAGAGGTTTTCCTGTATTTTCATTTGGGTAGAAAAGTGCAACTTTATGTCAATTGGTGGTTCAATTTGATATTTTGATTTTTTACATGTAGAAGCACTGTGTGCATATTAGTGTGACAAAGTTGCAAATTGTCACTATTCATGTATCACGTCTGAAACTATGAATAGCCTTGGATGAAATCTGGGCAAACAGAACATGTTAATGTCAATTTCAGTTTGAAATGCAGCTAAAGAATTTACAAGGGTGCCTCAACACACATGTTGATCTTCACTTACAATGATGCACAAACCGCAATTTATCAGTGTAATGCAGTCCCCTTCAATGAATAGGAAATAGGAAGTTCGGTCGACTTATATATGTATCATGTATGCCTGTATGGTTCCATAAGAATGCATCAAGTAGACAAAACAGATGCATATGCATTTTACTTGCCAATACTCGTAAGGATGAGCGCTGATAGTATTGGCAGGTTTTATCAAAAGATTAATTCAACTCATCTTTAACGAGTGATTATACGTCCGATTAATAACGGGTAGAATAATTTTCCAACTCACGACGGTTCAGGTAATTACAATTGTAAGTGGGTAGCGGCGAATTGGCGGATGAAATACTTCATCAACTAAAATATATTATAATCCATCAAATTAACAAATATTTTGAAATCAAGTAAAATGATGAAGTACTATTTTAACATATATACTTTACTAATTTATATGAAATAATTCTAATTTTATAGTTATAAACTATATATTCATACAAAGGACAATCAATTAATTTATGATACATATATATAATTTTTTATTTGTAAATTATATGGTGGTGGGCGGGTGGGTTGCGGGTTGCACCCAACTAACCCACCACTCATCCATCGATTAACGGGTTATAAAAAATTCAACTTGCATTATAAATTTTTATAAAATATTTAATCGACAAGTGTGGTGAAATGCGGACGGGTGGGTAGTGTGAATTTTTTGCTTATCCCTAGCCAACAGAATCAAGAAAGATAGAAATAAGAAAAATCAACATGACAAAAGCTCTCAGTCACACAAGAAAACACAACACAAGTGCTATTCTATACACACTCTCTTAGCCTCTTATATGTATGTACATGAAATAAAGAAAAATGGCCAGTTCAAGAAACTGAATGGCGCCTTCTCCTGTGAAATGGAAACCGGCTTTCCGAATTCGCTCTCCCTCCTATCGCCTTCAAGTCTTTGAGCCGTGGAAACAACGAATTCAGCCTGCTCAATTTCTTCGTAAACGATTTGAATAGCCTGTTGGCAGGGTGGGATTTGACAAGGTCCTGTTTCATCGAAACATGGTCTTTTTCAAGATCGGTTAGCCTCATCCTCATTCGTGCCACTTCAAGCTTCAGTTCACGGTTTTCCCTTCTAACTGATGCGTAGTTGTCTCGTGGTGAGATGCATCCGCTCCCTGCCCCACTTCCTGAACGCTGAGGGAACTGTCCGTTCATGGAGCCGAAAAAGAACTGGCTATGGCCACCGACTCCGTTCATGGCATTCCTCAACCTGATCTGTTCAAAGTATAGAACTTGAACTGCCATCTGGACTGGCAGGCGCTCGTTTTGAGCCGCATGGCTGCAGGCTTCTTGAGACAGTTTTTGACTGTCTATTGTTTTGCATAGTCGATAGCGTTCTGCGTCCTTTATGTTCGGATGAACCTGTAAAATGGAGAGAAAATATTTAGCAGGCTAGTTTCATGCTTATTATGCTGATCAAGTTGTAAGTATGGCTTGCCTTGAGAAAGATATCCACTGCACGGTATAATCCATCATATATCATACGAGCATGATCAGGGAGTAACTCCGCGAGTGATATGAACTTTGAAGGAGTCAAGTTCGAATCAAGAGCAACTTCAGCAAGATAGTTATCCAAAAGTTTTGATACTTTAATTATTGAGCTTTGTTTTGGAGATGCAGGGCTGTCGAAATCATAAACCATCCCATTTTCGTCCCTCAAGTGACTATCCTCCTCATCATCCTCATCAAGATTCAGAAAAATAGAAAAGATCCGCAGGACTGAATCTGTATCATATAAAGGGCTGTGATTGTTTCCAAGTGAATGTGCAGGAATTAGTATATCTTCGAGAATCGCTTGGTCAAGCTGCAAGCCAATACGCCTCTCGAGATCTGATCTACAAGATGTAGATGCTGGTGCTGATAGAGCAGCTTTCAACAAACTCGAAAGAAACACCATTGGAACAGCACTTTTTCTGGATTGTGTTGGCAGTAAACTCACAATAGTCTCAACAGTTACTCTTTGTTTCTTCAACACTTCAAGATCAGATAAATTTCCCCTGACAGGATCTCTTATCACAAAGCCTTGAAGCGAATTTTGCGCATAATTAATTAAAATCCTGCTGATCATATCCTGTTTAAGACCCTTCGTCTTGACAGCCGACAGAACTCTCTGAAAAAAATCGAGATTCAGCAAAGTGAACGATTTTCCCCACCAGTCTGAAGAAAAATCTGCATCAGGCTTGGGAGGATAATTGTGCTCTAGCTTGGACAATCCTGAAGTGAGCTGTTCTTTACACGCATTGTTCGCGATCCCATTAATCAACCGGCTAACCAGGTTGATCTCTTCGGCAACCGGTAACAGACTCTCACAGTTATGAAGTACACATACCGAGTTAGGAATGCTTGGAAGGACAACGTCCCTGAGGTAGACTTCGGTCCTGCCCTCAAGATTCTTGTCCGAAAATTCCTCAGTCATTTCAAGATAATATGACACGCAACGTATAAGAGCTACATTCGATACCGTGATCTCAACATTCACACCATAACAGAACTTTGCAGCCAGCTCAAAAGCCTGTGATCCCCCAGGAACACCAGAGAGATTCAGCCTCGATATTTTGGAATCTTTAGCGTCTAACAACAGTTTGCGCACCCTTCCACTACGAGAAACCAAAGGAAACTACAGGAAACAAACAAAAGTTATCCCTGAAAACCAAATTCGTATACTTTCAATATGAACTCCAATGAAAGGGAATTTTTCTTACTTTATGAAGTGCGAAGCTCACAGTTCCAACTTCAACAGTCAAATCACTCGAAACATCAGATATCGGCCTGCAACAAAAGATGTTACAAAGTCATAAAACAGGCTACATGAACTGTCTTCCCAGACAAACCATAAAATGAAAAGTAAGTCATCAACGCCATGTTCCTACGTTCTCATCTGTTTAACCAAAGCTGCAGTAGTAAGTCGAAAGACAACTTTCCGCACAGAACGATGGACCGAGTTAGTAATGTTGGTCATACTCATGAGAATTTAGCTGTAATATGGATGGATGAAAATGGCCTTAGATTGAACAAGAACAAATTGTGGGGTAGCTGATTTATGCTGCTCTTTACTCTGAGTTATTATTAGCAGATTTCTCTCCATCTAACAGCTTAGGTAGGACAAAATTTGGATTATGTTACTTTCATAGAACCTGTAGTTGTCTAAATATGATCAAAAATATGGGACCTAAACATCAACAATACCTGAAGAACTGGCTTAGTTTTCTTGGCCATGCACATGCTACATTTAACACAAAAGACACTTGGAACATTGACTCATTCATGATATTTTGATACACAGTACTACAATAATGGCCTTTGGCACACTGATCATTCGTCCAAATATGAATAAGACATGAAAAATATTGTACTAGAATTGTCACTAATTGGAATTTTCAGTCTTTTTCAAGTAGGACTTCACATTCTTTTAACACATTTCACTAGCAATTTGATATACAGGGTATTGAACAGAACAAGTTAAAACTAGAAGCATGATCAACTATATATATAATTAACTGAAAACATATGTATGTAGGTAGTGATGTTACTGGCTCTGCTCATAAAGGCTCGAACTCGACTAAAGTTTGCCATATAAGTTGTAATCGAGCTTAATTATGGTGACTCGAGCTCAAGCTTAAAAAATTAGCTCGTTTATGCTAAGGAACCGAGTCTAGCTCATATTACAACTTGAACCAAAATCGAAGAATGAGATATTTTGGCTCGACTCATGCAACATCACTTTCTATATGGTGTGTCCAGCCAACAAATTAATATCATCAACATGAAAATTAGCATGAAATTTAAAGAAAGAAGAAGTCTCAAAGTGAAAAAACATACCATTCAGTGACATGCCTAGCACTTGAATTAGGACGAAATGATCTTTTTCCAGAAATGCTTGTCTTCAGATCAGCCACAGTTGCAACACCCATTCTCCCAATAAGCTCCAAAATTTGTCTTTCAGTACTATTCTCTACTTGGTCAAGAACAATGCAATAATTAGCATGCTATATTACCAAACCAACATTGCTTTATTACATACAAAATTGAGTGTAAACTGTCATGTTCTTGACTGGAGAGACAGAAGAGAACCAAGATTGAGCAAGAAGATGAGTTTATAGTTACACTTTCACACACACACACACACACATGAGCTCATGCAAGAAGATTAAAGATAATCAAAAAAAAAGCAACTTTAACATTAGAAAATGTAGAATAAAGTGGTTAAATAGTTAATTTAAAATGTCAAGATTGAATTGTGTCAACTTTTCGGTGAAAGGTAGGGACTGAATAATTGTATTTTAATTGTTGTTTTGTTGAACAATGTTTTGTTTTGAAAGTGGTAATTAAAATGGCCGGAAATGTCAAGTGTTTGTGTTGCTTTTGGGGTTTGTAATCATGGCTATGTGACCACTATTGCGAAGATTAGGCTTTTTTAATTAGAGAGGATTAAGTGTAAAGCTAATTAAAGTTGTGTGTGTCACATGAGTTGGATTGCATCACACACTGATCATTTTAGTTTTAAGAAAGTATTAATCTAGCTCTCAAGTTATTACTCTTTGAGATTATTGGTTCTAAAGGATCTAGATCCTTCTGTGTGTTGTGAAATGTGGCATAGCTTAAGGTAAGTATGGGCTATTTAGTTTTACTTTATGGATAGCTATTATCATGTTAGAAATATATATATATATATAATGGATGGGATCTCATAAGATCAAAAATTCCACTGGGATAATAAGCTCATAATAAGCTTGGTCTTACTTCACGATCGAAAAATGAAATAAGGCTTTCATCTTCAAATTTTACTTGAACGAAGTATCCCTAATCTGTAGGCCCACAAACTCCACTTCCACGATACTCGACGAATTTAAATGTGGGTCCACCAACTACAGTGAAAAGTGAAATTAAAAAAGAAAAAAGAATAATTGTAATAATAAAGTTATTTTTAACCTAAACCGTCTAATTAACCTATAAACTAGCATTATTATTTATCGAATAGGGTTCGTTAATACTCCACGGATAATAAATCAATATAAACCTACTTTGCCGCACCTGGATGAAATGATGGGCACAAAAGCCTCCGTTTCGTTTGTTCAGGTAGTTTTGATAATAAACTCAAAATAATATTATACTTGTTCTACATATGATTATTGATGTTGATATTCTTACTTCTTGTTGGCTGCCATGTATTTGTATTGAGTGAAAAATGATGATAACTTGGCAGAAAGAAAGATTCATGGTATGGAAATGACTATGGCATAATTCTCCATAATATTTAGTACACTGTCATATCTCCATATTATCGAATATTGAAACTACAACACATATAACAAACAACTAAAAATGTTACTTTTACATTTAAATTATACATTTTTTATTAAAAATACATTTTTATCATATCTTCTTACTTTTTTATTTAAATTAATTTCCACCTGAAGTTGTACATGTATGATATATTTTCGAAACGGAGAGTAAGTGTGTGAGGAAGCAAGAAATGAGTTGTGGGACAAATGGGTTGCACATTAGTGTTAGTATGTTAGTGGTGATCTGGTCTGGGCCATGAAAAATGGCATGCGTTACTCAGAATCAATGAAGACCCAGCACACAAATGACAAATGTATATAGCGTATAGTGTTAATCATTCATGAGCACTCTTTAGACTAGAAATGAAAGAAAGCTAAAGAAATGATGATTCGCAGCTTTCCTAATGATAACACCCATACCCATGCCAATCCAACGAATAATTCCTTTTACACGTTCACCAACAATCAAGAACCCAATTAGTTTCACTTTTCTAGCTGGATCAGATGCTTATCTTCGTCATCTCGAATACTTGAAATCTTAGATCTCATTATCCGGTTAATAAATATAAGAGGTGATAGTATTAAAAGAGAGATTTATCAATTGAAAATGTTCGATCTATGTTTCTGTAGTTTGCGTATCTGAGCTGTGGTAATGTGGCATTCGAAATGCCAAGGTCATGTCGACTAGGCTATAGACCTTCGGCTTCGATTAGGTCATGTTTGGCCTAGTGTTGTCATGGACATGCAACTTCAGTTAAGCTATTTCAGCTCGGATATGGGCTTTCTACTTGGATTCAGTAATCAATCCTTTACGTATAAAATCTTCAAGTTTTACGTAACCATCTCCAAATAGACCTTATTCGACATAATATTGTCCCACAAAATGATCGATTAGACAATTTCACCAATCAAATCACAATTCCCCATTGTAGTAAAAGAAACAATGCATCCTAGATAACCAACCAAAAGCATATACATACACACGATGTTGAATGAGTTATCATCGCGAATTTCATTTTTGGCTCGGTCCATGATAACAGCATTTGATGTGATTTTTTAACCAAAGGTGTACTTTAGCCACTCTCTTACCTTGGTAAAATGTTTCACTACAAAACTTATCTTTGATGTGAGATACTAAGTCAATCATGTTCCAAGCCAAAATGGTTGTCATGATGTTGTAGTTATGTATATTCTGAGGTGTGCGGCTACATGACAGAGAGAAAGTTGACAGATTAAGGAAGCAAATGCACATAAGTTTCTTGATTAGTGGGTAGAATCATGCACATTAGTAGAGTATTAGTGTTGCATTGCATAGCAATTAGGAGGGAATTATATATGTTGAGGTCCCGGTTTGATACGACATGTTTGAGGTTGCCTGGACCACAATTTGTTAATTATATTTGTCCCGAAAATTTTCAAGTATGAATTTATCGTGTATACTTTTAGTTGAAAAATTAAAATAGTGAATCAGCGAATGTGAAACTATAATAAACATAGCATCAATCATGACCTCTTTCTCATGGCAGTACCAATATCTTTATTTCAAATGTTGTGTTTCAGTTTTAAGATTCTGAATTTATTACAAGTTGCATTCCATTCACCTATCCAGCCTGGACCTGGAATTGGACTCAGATATGTTTAAAAGTAGTTTCGCCGACATTTATCCTTGCTCTTCATTTCTAGACAACTACTGTAAATCAATTTATTATGCAGCGTAGGAGCGTACCACATCATATTCATATAAATCTAGATCACATATAGTCGTCGATCTTAAATATAATTTGTAATCATTTAAAAGTATTACGATTAACCCTCACCGTCTTAGAGCACAAAACATCATGAAATACAATAATTATCATCTCAAACCCATCGTGACGAATTTATGGACACATAATCAATTCATGTGAAATACTAGAGGAGACATCATTAGTCAGATTCAGCAAAAGAATAGCAGCCAAATCAGAAGATACTTTCACAAAGAGGAGAAATTCAACAGTGCCCAAGTGAGTAATTAATGGGCCAATATGTAAAAGTTCTACTACTAGCACAATCAATCCAATTACTCCTAGAAATTCCGTTCAAATACACTTCGCCCAACAAAACTTCCACTGCTAATTAACGTGGAACGCACATAAAAGTAATACATGTATTTGACGTCGTCTCCATAAAAGTAATACATGTATTCGATGTCGTCTTCATAAAAGCAATACATGTACTCAATGTCGTCCTCGCAACATCGTCCTCGTTGCAAGGACCGGAGAAGTTACTATGTTTTGTTTGGTGTTTGAGAATGAGTAGCCCATTCCCAGATGTTGATACATGAAATCTTCGAATCCGTGACCTATAGTACTGGACATGTAGCCCCTCAAAACTGTCATCTTGACCAGTCCCATGACATGTGTCCTATTGAATGATGCCCCTTACCTTATGAGTTATGCCCATTAAACACCCTGCTGTCCTATTCTCAAATAACTACAAGAAAATTAATTTGCCTACAAAATTCATCCAACACCACAAACACCCATACACTGCCATTTCTAGAAGTTGCACATTGTCATATCATCATATTTCATTGATGGCAGGAGCGTAGCCAGTATTAAAATTCAACTGGGTGTTAAACGCATGATTCGGAGGTGCTCATTATATTTGATTCGTCTCCGATATAACTTGTAAACATTTTCATAATGTAATCAGATTAGAAATACACAAGAATATATGAACAGTCATGTAAATTTCAACTTGCCTAAAAGAACAAGCACTTTAATAACATTCAATGTGAGCTTAGCTGCGCGCGCAGTCCTACTGATAAATGAAATCCTCAGAAATTCTAGAGGTTTTTTTTTTGAAGTGCTTCGAACCTAACATCTCAGTGATCTCCCACGGATGAATTGGGATCCCTCAACATTTGGGTGAGCTAGTGAAGCAATAAATTACATAAATCATAAAGATATTTGAGTTGCATTGCACCATTCTTTTTTCTGGTGGTTTTATTCATACTTTGAGGAGAGTTGTGAATCTAAAGAGATCGTTTTGTGAGAAAAATAGCCCAGCGGATCGGGAGGAAGTGTTTCCAGAATGATGCACGGTGGTAGTGCCTTGATCCATCTTTGATCCTGCAATGTAATCACCCTGCAGCTCTTGAAATAAATAAGTTGGAACAGGAGTAGTAGCTGCAAAAGACCAAACATCGTACAAGTAGGTAAATTCTTGCACGGACACTCTTGGTCGTAGTTACAAAATATCAGTGAGATTTGAGAACACTGGTACTTTGTGGACTAATCAATATTAAGGCATTTGTGAAGGTGCCACAGGATCAACAAGTTGCTCCTAAGCCAAGTGTCGGTGAGAGTTTAAACTTTAACGTACGAAATACCTGGCATTTCAGCATAAGAAGAAGCCGGAACATAATTTGGATTTGTCATTGGGTGATCAAACTTGCACGTCAGTCCAAACTTGCAGCGTCCTGTCTGCATGTAAAAGGAGCAGGCCTGCACCCCCTGTTCGTGTACGAGTCAGGTGAAACGTATTAGGCAAATACATTGCATAGTCATGATTGGCAGGTGATAGAACAGGAATATAAGGTAGTCTACAATCTACATACAGAACAGAAAATTCTTAAAAGGGCTCTGCCTAGTTTCTAATTACTCCATCTAGTCAAATTTCATTATTACCTCACAGTAAATGCGAAAGACATTGAACTTTAATATCTTGAATAGTTGTCTTAGATCACTAGTACATTGTATTAAAGAAACTCTCTGTTGAATTTCTGGAGGTTAGCCGAAGACAATTGAGGGTTGCTGAATTGACTGGAACAATGATTTAATTAAACAAGTACAGGAACAAGCAAAGTTGTGCGATTTATCTTCAACTTCAAAATGGGCGCTTTTGAAAAGAATAAGGTCATTTATGGAGCCAGGATTTTTCAAGTCCACATACAGTTGAATGAAATTAAATGGCAATATAACTTTCACATTGACAATCGATCAGCATGAATCATACAGTGAATAAATTATATCCCGGTAGCATGAGTATACCATGTATATAATTGGACTAGAAATTTCACAAGCTGAACCTATCGTGCAACTCAATCCAAAGGTATAAAGATGGGATATTAGTGCCACCTTTGTATCCCTTAGATAATGAGCTTCAAGAGAAAATCAGGACCACATTGATTAACTATTAAAATAAGCAAGTTGAATAGGACAGAGTAGTGCTACCATTCATATAAGAGGTGGTTGAATAAACAGGGCGTACCGAACGCAGAGGCAGCCCCAAGGGGCTAAGAGCAGAACTAGGCATGGAGATGGCCCAATTTGGTGGGTGGTTATACCTACACGACTGTCCATATTTACAGTCCCCAGTTCTCATGTAATACTTACAATCAGGCTGGCCAGGTCTCTCCGGAAATTGATGTTCCTTTGCGGTATTACCAGAAGGCCCTTCAGATGAGGGAGCCTGAGAATATGCTCCAGTAAATGTAGGTGCTGACGAAGAACCCATCTGTGACATTCCATAAACAGAAGGTGCTCCAAGTGATTGTTGAGCACCAGGAGATGGTGCAGGGCTAACTTGTCCCTGCATCAAGAAATTATAATATGAATACCGCTTTCATCGATAACTGAGTAAAACTGCATTTATAATCTGAAGACTAGAGAGTAAAAATAACAGAAGGGAGAAAACATAAATGATGTTAAAATGCATCAAGCCAGATAGAATTGCTTCAAGCATCCCATGAACTTGGTCAATGCATAAAGAACCGAAGTACAGCATTTTACACCCACCAACCTTCTCATTTGTGTGTGATAAGTGCAATTTAATTTTCAATTGTTTCATTTCCCTTGGGGCTATTACTCTATAATCCTAATTGTTGTTCCTATTCAGAATTTTATCTTCAGTTCAAAAACTTCATTCTCTGACCTCCAAAATTTGATCCCTTTAAGGGCACGCAATTTGCAAGACTAAGGCAAGCTCATGATTCTATGGGAAGAGGAAACCATTTTTTTTTTAAACGGCTTAAATTTTTATTAATAAGAGCCAAGAGCACAAGTAATGCTCTTGACGAACAATTACAACGGAAAAGGAACACTATCGGAAGAGGTCACCATTTTAGCAATCGAATCGCCGCATGACATTCATTTAAGCGATCAGCTCATGCAATTCACATGGTTGCAAAAACATTATCGGAAAACAGAGTTTAGGAATTTAGTTCACAGAGTATGGTTAATGTAATTAGGTCAGATTTGACATATAATAAAAGTGCCTACCGGATAGGGATTCCAATTTGGCATAGGAACTACACCAGGATGAAGTAGCAAAGGACCATAAGCACCCGGTACATATGAACCAGGAACCATAGGGGGTCTTGCAACCCGATAGCTAATTGCCGAGCCATCATATCTCTCAGGAGAAGGGGAAGAAAGATTCTGCACTGTCGGATAAAATGGACGTGCAGAGGCTGGCATTGTAGAACCAGCCGGATAAGGATGATGGAATTTACATGTTACACCAAACTTGCACTGCCCCGTTTTCAAATAGTAGGAGCATTCTTTCTCACCCTGTTGCAAAGTGTTTCAACATAAGCTTTTAACATACCTAACAAATCGACTAAATGTACACGTGATTACAACTTGCAGACAGCAATTACCGGTCGTAATGGATATCCATAACTATTCAGAGGCGCATTTGTCAATGAGCCACCAGCATTTTTTGGATGGTTATACTTGCACGAAGCACCAAATTTACATTTCCCCGTTCTTAAAAAATACTGCACATGCACCAAAATTAACTCAACAAGCGTGAAACGCAAATAATCAACGTTTAGTGCAAGTATCCAAATCGAAACCCGTACAAGAATTACTAATCAAATTGAGCTCCAGAAATCAGTAATTTCAGACAAGAGAAAACATAAATCAACCTGACAAGCCGGCTCCCCTATCCGCTCCGGATACTCTGCTCCTCCCAACTGCAAAACAGACTAAACACATCAACAAAATACCCAAAACTGCTGCAGATTACTCATTTAAGTCATTCATTCCAATTACCATACTAGTCAGCCAAGAATGAAATACAGATCAAATGCTTTTTACACATAGCAACAAAACTGGAAAGGAAAAAAGTAAAAGCTTAGCTCACAGGTTGCATTGCAAGCACAATAATGCAGCTAACTAGTGGACAACAAGATGACATAATGTAACTCACAATGACCTCACAAAGAGCAACTAACCAAACAAAACAATGAAAAAAATCTCAAATTGAGGCCTAAACAGGGTGCTAACCGATACGGCACGATCACGAGGGTGATTGTAACGGCACTTGGCGCCGTAACCACAGGATCCGGTCCGCATATAGTACGCACAGTCGGGAAGACCCGGTCTCTCCGGGTACACCTCCCTCTCCCACATATTCCACCTTGGTGGAACAGATTCTGCAACACATTACCCCAAAATCAGAAACCCTAAGACAAAGCTCCAAACTTTCCCATTTCAGAAACGAAATTGAACAAAAAGTTGGAAACTTTACCTTCACCACCCGTATCCTGATCCCATTCCACCTGCTGCTGACCCGACTGTGACCCGTACAGCTCCATTCCCAGCTTCTTCAAGACTCAAACAGGGGAAAAAGGTGAAACGACCGACACTTGCTCAGCACTCAGCAGCATACAAAAACACCATGTGGGTTATGGGTTTTGGTGTTGATTGATCGGAGAGTACTGGGTGTGTACGGAAATGGGGTTTCTTGTGGTGTACGACAAGAAAATTTTCTTTGTTTCTTGATTTTGTTGCAGAGAGAGAGAGAGAGAGAGATTTTTAGGTGGTAGTTTTAGTAGTAGTAGTAGTAGTAGTTTTAGTAGTAGTAGTAGTAGTAGTAGTAGTTTATAATTTTATGGTGTGTGTGTGTATGAGTAGTGGTGGAGAAGACGACTAGTAGAGTAGTAGAGTGTTTAGAGTGCAAAATGGTAATGGTATGGTATCATGTAAGTATGATTCTTGAATAGAATGAACAATGCTCCATATTGTACGGTTCTTGGTATTTAAGTGTGCTTGAATTGCCTTTGCCTTTTTCTTTTCCTATCTCCACTTTAATAATATTACATGGATGTGTGTGTGATTTCAGGATTTGTCAAAGGCCTTTTGTTTCTTTTCTCACTCTAGTCTAGTCTAGAATGGAGATGAAAAGAGAAAGGAAATGGTATTGTTCGTTACTTTGTGCGTAGTGGTTGTACTCTTGGATATATATGTTAAATTTAATTTTATCTGTTTGAAATTTATATTACGTTTTGACTTTTTCTTTGTTAGTTATATTTGATTATAAATAAATGTCACTCTTTAATCTTTCACATGTTAATAAAAGTTAAATAATTTGATTAATATAAAATACGTTGAAAAAAAGACGGGTTATTTGGGACGGAATGATTATGAGTATGGTAATGTATTATGTATGCCGCATTGCGTAGTGTACGCGCGAAAGTGTGTGAATGAAAGAAAGGAAATTAAGGAGAAGAGAATGAAAAGGTGGGTACAAGTCTTGAGGCATTAAATGAAAAGGTGGGTGTAGGGTATGGGAGCCTTTTTTACTTGTTATTCTCCCTCTCACTTGGCAACGTGGAATCTCAGTCGTAGCCGACACTCTACTTACTTTGTGTAGTTACCCTTCTGTCCTCCTACTACCAATCACTTTTATTTATGTCACGTTACGTTCAGTTCGGTTTGATTTCAAATTTAAATCAAATTATTTCAATTCGAGTTAAACTTTAATATACAAAAAATCGTGAATTAAAGGTCGCATACTTTGCAACTTAGAATCAACATAAGTACATAACATTGAACCTTCAAGTTGAAAGCGTTCACAAAGTCAAAAAGTGGGTATTAATACTAGAAATTCTTAGAGAAGGAATATCGAATGCTTCTCTTTTTTCCCATTCTGTCCATTTTTAATCACCCAATACCACCAAATGGTCCATGGGCCTACTCCTTTTGTCTTCATCGACCGATTTATATGTGAACTTCTATGTTTCCTTGTCAACCAATAACATCTTTATGTGGTTAACACTAAGTGGGACTAATCTTGATCTGTTTTCACATTAACACATTTAAGTCACCAAATTATATTTAGATAAAAGTAACATTCGTTTGCTAAAGGTTCAAATATGCTCCATCCGTCTCGAGTTAAAAATCCCGCTTTCCACTTTAAATTGTACCAAATTGAAATTATCATTTTTCTAAATAAAATACATGTCATGATTTATACATTATCTCTCATATTTTATTTACTATTTCTCCACTGTATCAATCACGTTCATTCTTTATTCCCTTCTTTTCTACTTTATCACTTGTTTTAAAAAACTTGTGCCCAGTCCCACAAGACTTTCAAACCGGGATTGAGGGAGTAACAGAGATCCAATTTGTGTTTAGCACCTCCGAATTGAAGCACATAACCTACTTGATGAAGTTTACATTGACCTTCATGATCACATTTTCAACTTTTACATAAATTGAATCTCAAGTTTCACGTTGTTATATACAAATGAGTCCTTTCTTCGTAATTCGCCGACACTCTCCTGATCGGCGAGATTATTCTGATCCCGAGATCGCCGAAGTTCAAGCCCATGGGATAAAGCCCGACGCAGAAGTCGGTCATGATCAGTACAAAGTCGCCCACGGTCCAGGCACCACGATGAAGTTCGACACTTGAAAGAACAAATCAGGATTCATGAGAAGGCATTGGAGCTTGAGAGGAATAAGTTGGATAACCCCTGCCGAGCAAGAGACACCATCAAATATTGGAGTATGGATCCTTTGTCCAATGCAATCAGGAAGGAAGTCTTACTTCTATACCGAGTAGCACCGGCTAGTTCCGAACGATACGAGGGAGACTCTTGCCCGGTTAATCACAGGTGCAGGTTTGAAGAAAATCTCAGCGGGATGGGGATAACGGACAATGTCGGAGCAAAATTATTCCCTTGCACCTTTCATGGACAGGCCATGACTTGGTGGAAGAGTCTTCGGCCGGGTTCCATCTTGTCGTGGGATCACCTATTTGCCGAGTTCATCATCCGATTTGAGAATTTCAAGGAAACTGTTCGCCCCTCTAGTTATTTGACCGAGGTCGTACAACATGAGGATGAGTCTTTGAGGACATTTGTTCGGCGGTTTGAATTAGTTGCATCTATGGTGGATACCCATACTCTCAAAGAAAGGATCGGATACCTATGTGCCAACACCAATAACACCGACTTAAGGCGGAAATCGGTAGATGTTGATCTACGGTCGGAAAGGGAATCACCAACCTGACTAACCGATTCTTGAAGACTGAAGAGACGTTGGGCACCATTGTAGTCCAAGCGGTTACTAGGAAAGATAGGCCCCCACCACCCAAGAACCAGACAGTTAACCACACAGTGGAAAACCAGAACCGACCAAAAAATGAGAAAAAGGTCCGACAGGAGGAACGAGGAAGATCGCCGAGAAGGCACCTTGTGAGCTACACAAAACTAAAAATACCGAAAGACCAAATTCTCACCAATTCATATCGTAGCTTAAACACTTAGCCGCTTTTATTCAACATATCACACGTTTGATGTAATTTAAATTGAATTTTGTGATTTGATGGTACTACTTATATAATCTATTTACGGAGCTTAAGTATGGTTAAAGAATAAAATAAAGTGTTAATGTGACACGATGCCTTGGAGTGGGCTGGAATTGAACCAAGGGATATTAAGACTCTGTCTTTATTATTGACCTCTTGTGTCGACTCCACCTCTTAAATGGTTGCTGACTTTTTGTGACTGATTCGTAATTTCCATTTATTGCAACAAAAGTTGGGGAAAGTGTTAAAGGTGGATTATAGATTATGATGTTGATTACTATTAGCTCATAACTTCAATCCCTCACCCACTTTTCATAGTTTTAGTTTTACTATTCCAAGTTGCAAACTACGTGCATGAGTACACTTTACACTAGAATCCGACTCTACTTCTTAAGGCTCAAATCCAACTCACATAAAACTCGAGTTTGAGTTTAACTTCAAGGTCGTCCAATCACATACTTATAACTTAACTGATCAGATGAAGAAGTGTGTGTTAACCAAATTCCATTTTTTAAATGCATGTTGGAATGTATTCCGGATAGGTAAAAGTTCATTGCTCAAATGCATTAGTCGAAAGTATCGGATACCTCATACTGGTGAAATGAAATCAATATGATGGACTGGGCCCAAAATATGGTAAAACTGTACGTCTGTACCTTTGGACCCAGAAGAGAAAGAAAGGCCTAGAGGAGAGAACTGGACCTTGAAAGAATGATGCTTGTATAAAATGCCCAACATAAATTGTCAATCCAAAACCTGAACTGCCTTAAATTTTCAAATTTTCATGTCAAATGAATCAAGATTTCACTTCTAGCACAAAATATCATGACTGAACTACATAAATCATCAATGAGAGGTCACTCTTACTGCCAATTTCCACCACTTATAAACGTTTTTCCATGATATCTATCAGCTCACAAATTGCAAACAAAGTATACCAATAATTAATAGAGAAAAAATATATATGATGTTTCTTGAAATGGCTAAAGTTTATATATTCTTCATGTTTACAAGTAGAGTATATTAAAATTTTCAAAACTCAGCACCTTGAGAACAAAGGCTTATTTCCTCAACTTTGAACAATAATTTTTAAGCTAAGTTCCGTGTTGGAAACAAGTAACATAGTGTTGCAATTTTATTACTATATGAGAGAATCTCAAACAAAGTCACATAACAGCCTTGATCATAACTTGGATAGCTGCTTTAGCTCTTGAATTGCAGCCTTATCTGAAAAAGAACTGCAATAGAGAGTAACCATGGATGTCGCTATCAAAGTCTTCATCTCCGAATCCGCCTTCTCCTTTTTCCATAGACGAACTTCCCAGACCTGCTCAAGAACGACATGCATAAAAAAATAAGGCGAACAGGCAAAACAAAGGCCTCAAACATATGCATGCATAACGAATCGATCACCTGAATGCTTTTTCCAACACTAACAGGAGTGGCCTCGGCAAGGATATAGTCGCCTAGATCCCCACTTTTGAGATGATTGATGTTAAGTTGTAAACCAGACACATTTTTCAGCCCTGATGTTGCAACAAAAGCTCCAATGCTTGTAAGGCTCTCTGCTATCATAGCTGACACACCGCCATGAAGCTTCATTACCGGCTGCAGATTAATCAATTGACGCGATTCCAGGTCAGCATAACTCCGATTACATTACATGATGCAGTTGCCATAGAGTCCATATGTCATATGTGTGTTTTACGTACCTGGCAGCATTTGTGAGTGACAATAAGGTGACCTGATACTTTATCAGGCGAACATACGTCTATAACGAAGCCCATAGCGTTAAGCACGACATCGGCTTCCTCCAGTCGAGATGGCTTCTTCATCTTTGTCGATTAATTGCTGAGAAGGATTACAAGTTACAACTTTCTTGTTTGATGGAAACTTATGCTGTTGTCTTGTGTAATATTGTATTATCAAGTTCGTGGTGTAGCAGTATATATAATCAAACAAAATGCCTATGGACAAATAATAAAGACGATTTTATTTTCTTAATATAAGGGCGGCTGATTTTGAGTGCGTGCTACTTGCCAGATGCCAACATGTATCTGTCATCTAAGAACAATGCATTGATCGAGCAATTACCAATATAATAAAATTTAACATCGTATATTTCGTATATATATCTTGATGAATATGAATTTATCTACTAGTATTGTATTCCTTAAATTTTATATTACATTCATTGTTTCTCTTATTTCATTATTCAATTTTACACTTTCTAAACTATTTTAATTATGTTTATGTTTTATTTCTATAACCTACATTCAGTTCATTAATTGTTTCTCAATTATTTCATTATTCAATTTTACACTTTCTAAACTATTTTAATTATGTTTATGTTCTATTTCTAAAACCTACATCCAATTCACAAGAAGATGTGAATAATATGAAGAGAGTATAAATGTATTACAGCCTTCAATGCATACTACTGTCGAAACAAATACATAACTAACTAACGAGGTTATACTTACTTAATTTCACTCTCGACATGAAGTGCACAAAAGTAATTTCTTTTGATATCAATTAATTATGGGTCGATATGGACTAGTTTTTTTTTTTTTAACGGTTAAAGGGTGACTCGAACCCCCAATCTATTAATTGGAGGTGAAGCGTCTTACCAATTAAGTTGTTCTTCATTGTCGATATGGACTAGTTTATTAATGATTTTTCCAAGCTAATCTAATCATCACCCAATTTAGCTTTTATTGTATATAGATTTCACACAATCTTTCTCCGATCAATGTGAGGCGATTCTCCAAGCAATGTGAGGCAATGAAGATACAAATCTTGTTTGGCTTTGAGTTGGCATGGGTTTCCCTAGATTTGTATCGTAATGTTTTCATTTAAAAATAAGCTATTCAAGTTAAATTATTATTTATCAATTTTGAAACTCGACACTTTAATTAAATATATTTATATATATTTATAAGATCAGTTGCTATTTCTTTCAATTTGTATAGGACTAAAATCAAGAATGAATGTAATAATTTCTTTCTCGACTTTTATTTTTCCAAGCTATAAATTACATGGAAGGAAAGAAATTATTATTTAATTTGGTCATCCTTTCAAAATTTGTTTGGTTCCATTCTTTTCCAATCAATCTTATAGCTATATTTAGTATTTTACATCTATTACTCCATAAACATAGTTTTCATTATATTTCATATAACTTAATGTACAAAAATTATAAAATTATTTGGAGCATATATTTGAATTTGTCTTGACCAGACGAATCCATAAGCATCAATCTTGAATATATACTATTATTAACTATAAATTGTACAACATGATGTTACATGTCATATTATATCGTTGTCGATTATTAATATTCTCTCCCAGAGTATAAACCATGCGAATCGACAAAATGGACAACTTTGTGCTTTGATCATGTAGCGCCCGCCCGGTTGGTACCGGATCAGGTGCCACCTCAGAGTGGTCCCAACCGCCCGAAGCGCGGTTGATCAATTAGTGCCGGATAAGAGGAAACCATAACCAGAATATAACACAAACGAATTTATTGATTAACATAATATTGGCAACTGTACAAGGAAGTGTACTTGCCGATACCATTATTTTCTAAATAGCCAATGCACGACAGCGGAAAAAGGGTCTGGTCTGACTACTAATGCTTGGTCAATCTACCCGATCGTCTACCCTGTTCTCGCAATCATTACCTGGGGAACGGAAAGGAACAAACATGACAGAGAGAGTAAGTCTAACGACTTAGTGAGTAATAAATTTCAAGACAGGCAAGAAAACAGACACAGACACTAATACAAGGCAGAGTTCACTTGTGACAGGAAAATACGAAACACTTATTACACAAGACAGGAGAACACGGGACACTTATCAAGCAAGACAGATTCCCGATCCTGAATTTTCTAGAAATTTTCACGAAACAGGACCAACCATTTCACACCACAAGATGGTCACGAAGGGCACTTGACTACCTTATTACTCCATCGAGGAGCGACCTCGCAAGCAAGCAGACAACATGCTTAAGTCCATGTCGGCCCGGTACACGGAACGGTATCGATCACCTGCGCCGTCGATACCACTGGGGCGTCCGGGGATCTGTGGGTACAGGAGATATAGCCAGACCGTCGGTCCATTCCGCCCGGCCCCAACTACACCCGTTATCCCTGGGGCCATACAAGACAGAATGCCACGCATGCATATAACAGGATGTCGCAGAGGGCATATAACAAGATGCCACGAAGGCATATAACAAGATGCCGCAAAGGGCTTATCAATCAGGTTACCAGGATCGGATCAAACAGGCAAAACAGGACATGTACAGGTCACTTATTCAGATTCAGAGATTTAACAAGCGCCAAACAGGCGATCACAAGACTAAACACGATTACAGGGGCATGACACGAGAACAAGCGCTGGTGCCGAATGACAGGGTCACACAATTTCCTGAGGACATATATAGAGGACAGACACAAGTACCGAAACACATGTAGTAACACTGAACAGACACCGGTACAGGAAGATAGACAGTAAACCTGAACATATAATGGTGTAGAAATACAGACCGGAATACTAACAGACACAGGTGCAGCAAGACAGTAGACAGACACAGGTACAGAAGGACTAAACAGATATAGGTACAGAAGGACAGACAGTAATATTTAAACATACACAGAACACCACATTCGGAGGTTCCAAAGATTATTCAGAATAAATCAATTAACAATTAAGACATAAATCAAATTTAACAACCTAGTTGATTTCTTACACATAAAAATATCATCAATAACACAAAAATATTCTTTTGAAATCAATAATATCATGCATGAACAAAACAAATACAATAGTTAATGCCACCATAATAATCTAATTAAATTCAATAAAAGCATTTGCGAATCGGATCGATCTGGTACATTAGCTAACATATCATATACGAATACAATTTTTTGTTCATCTGTTATGAACGAATATTCCGTCAAATATTCATTATAAGT
Source organism: Plantago elongata (assembly GCA_036897095.1). NCBI lineage: Eukaryota > Viridiplantae > Streptophyta > Magnoliopsida > Lamiales > Plantaginaceae > Plantago > Plantago elongata. Next base: position 1,031 of record JAYMSP010001395.1, on the reverse strand, counting down.
TCTTAGTTTTATTTTATTTTATTTTATTTTATATTACGTGCTAATACACAAAATTTACCCTAATTAATCAAAACATAATTAAGAATGGTATGGATATTTGAGTGGCATGAGATGTAATTTTGAGCTATTGTCTGAATATTCTAATGTTAAAGTTGGACTAAAAATGGATATAAATGTAAATGGGAAGCTTTAATCGGGATAACAAAAATGGCAAAGTGGAAAGCTTAGGACGGGACAGGGGAAGTAAAATTATGTTTAATTGAAAATTTTAATTTATAAAGACATGGCCTTTTCAAATTAGAAAATTCAGGTCGATGGTAAACTAATTATTGAAACTTCAAATTTTAATTTGATATGTAAACCACCTCTAGAAATGAAAAAAATAAATAATATTAATTGGTAAATTCAACTCTAAGCTGAAATAATATCAATTTGAAAATACTATCCAAAGTACGAAATAATTGTATAGATGAAACATTATATTGTAAAGTCCTCTCCGAAAGTAGAATAACTACAAATTAAAATATAAATATGAGGGTATATGAACTTTAAAAATGAAGTCATTCTAACTCGAAATCTCAACTCGAGAAAACATATAGTTTCTACTCAATGAAAAATTTGAACTCTAATGATGGAGTATTTCATTTGTTGGAACTTAAGCTAACTCTAATAAGGAGATTGATGTTAAATTGTTCAATATGTCAAACCACATTCCTATATATATGTAAGTATACTAAAAAAATGGTTGACAACTCGATACTAATAACACTATAAACTAGCTTAAGGAACTGAAAACTTAAAAACTTTAATGGAAGAAAAAACTAAACATTGATGAAGAATAACTTTTGGGGGAGGGGGTTAAAAATAAATTCTAAAGAACTCATAATTAAACTTTAGAACTCAATTCAAAGTGGGTAGAGAATAATATATTTCCATCTTGAAAACTTAATTCGATAATCAAATTCGTTGACACTACAACTAATATGGGCTACAAGTGCTATGAATCGTGTACTAAATATACTCTTTTCAGT
>JAYMSP010001394.1:0-32720 GCA_036897095.1 Plantago elongata | reverse complement strand
TTTTCATTTACATTTTCATAATTGTATACTCTCTTGTCCCTTCGCCCAATAGAAGTGAATAAAATACGAGATAATGTATACATAGAATATATGTGGGATAGGTGAGTGGCTTTCTTCTTCTGGAATCTGGACAATGGTGTTAGGTAAGATTTTTAAAACTGACAATATTTTTGCGCCGCGGATTACATTTCTTGGAGTGGTGTTAAATGTCTATCTCTGATAGTGAATCCATTGAACACCTGTTCCTTTGTTGTGAGCTGGCTCGGCTGTTATGTTGATCCATTTTGGGCTATTTATTTTGTCTTGTACAATGCCAAGAAAAGTGGCGGATCTGATCTGGTCATGGAGGAGGAAATTCATGTATGAAAGATAAGTGACTCTTTGGAATCATACTCCCGGTTGTGTGGCTTGTTGTATTGGTAATAATTTTGAGGATGTTTATATCCTGGATTGGAAGTTTGTAGAGAACTTTATTGGGATATTACTTTGCTTGTTCGATGGGGCAGACTTGAACCCTCTGCCCTGATAGGCCTGCCTGTCTCTTTTGCTGTAGTACACTTCCCCTGTATCATTTGCGTTCTACTAATAAAACACCTGATCTTCTCTCAAAATGAATGCAAAAGGGCTTGGTTGAATAATAGTATTTCTTATGGGGAATGGGATGCCCAATTTAGCAATTGGGGATATTACTATTGGAACAGAGGAGTATATCTGTGTGATTGCTTGTCTTTTGTTTGTTGTACTAAGGTACCAGTATAATCCTGATGCACCCGGTACGGCCTCTCAGCTACGAATTACATCTACTCGGGATCTGAATTTGAATGTATCCGTCTCTAATGCCAATACAATTTTACAAGCCTATGCCAGCTGGAATAATCTTGTCCATGTCCCTGAATCATCTGGAAACAACTCCCTTTCACAGGTTTGGAATCTCAGTAACTTTCTGACGTGTTACTGTCCGGATGTTCCTGCTACATAATCTATACAATATCGTAAATCTGTGTTTATCTCACATGATACAAACATTCACATACACACTTGCACGTGCACCCACACACAAGATATGAACACGTGATTTCATTAACTGAGAAACTGTTTCATAAATTTATCAATAGGAAGCAAATTCTTCGACTAGTGATGGGGGACCTTTGGTTGCCGTTCACCAAAAAACAAACCACTACATTATTCCCCAGAACAAACTCGGTCAGGACATTTATATAAGAACTTATGAGGTTGAGGGGCTTCCGGGCATCATAAAAATGCCCGCAGGTGATAGGAAGACCGTAAAACTGCCAGTTCCAAAGACCATGCTAAATTCTCATTTGAAAGGAAGTCTTCTTCAGAAACAGAGAATGATGGTAACTATTGTCATAGCTGATGCTGAGGTATGTTTCTTCTATTATTGTTGCTCTTAGTACGCATACATAGTAACAGTTACTAAAGGGTCCCTTATATCAATCCAATTATTAATTTCCATCTTTTGTTATAAGAGTTTTTTCCCGGGCGCTGGGTGTAGTTATATGTCATTAATGAGCCACTTACCTCAATTGCATTGGATCACTCAATATGAGTGTGTACTCACTCAATATAAGTGTGTACTCAGGTCAGGAGGTGTGGTGGCACAGGTGAGATATGGATCTGAAATGTCACTCTTATAGTGGCTTGTATGAAGTGGTGAAAACTAAATTTACCATTGCGTTCATTATGTGTGGATTAAACTAATGTGTTTGTTACAATTTGGGATGCTTTTGGCAAAAAGCTCTGCATTGTTTTATACATTTGTGATCAATATTCTCAGTAAGATTTTATTCTTTGTTGCATCATGTATGCCAGCTCAAAAAGGTTGCAGGCTTGTCCTCCCATCAATACAGTGTTTCCGTCCGTCTCTCTAAGAATCCAAGTGATCCCAACCAACCACACCTGAATCAACAACGTGCACGAACTTCTGGGTCTGGTTCAGGTGGCCCCGAACATTCACACAATGATATTGTGAAGTGGAATGAAGTGTTTTTCTTCAAAATTGATCCATTGGTTCGTTTATATCTCATCTCGTGTTACTATAATGCATCTGTGGTACAGTATTGGAAATTATTAGGCTATTCGTTTTACATCAAATTAAACAGATACAGATTTCTGCACTGTAAGTATACCGATTCCTGAATATCTTCATAATTTTGACGTAGTTGGCTCAGAAGTGTGCTATATATGTCTGCTTCTGCTTCATCTGCTTAGCTTTTAGCTGCCATATATATCGTCGCTGGCTAGTATAGATAAATTTTGAGCTGCGAATTGAAACCACTGTTGCAGGGAAAGCAAACAAAATACCACAATTTAGTGCAAACTTCTTTGAATTTGGCTCATTTAGTGAGATACTGTCTATTTTATGCCTGTACAAGCTGAAGCTTAAAAGTTGCACTGTCATTTACATTTATTTTGTGCACCAACGTTAGTGATGTTCTTTAGCATCCTTCATGCCTTACTGGGCAGACCGTTAACATACCGCATCTTTTTAGTGAATTGCTTGATTTGGTTGCATCTGATATTGATAAAAGTGAGGTAATAGACCCCGCCTGAAAAGATTTAGGCTCTACTTTGTAATAATATGTTCATTTACTTGGGAAGTGAAATATGAGACCCTTGAAGGAAATAACAAGTATTGTATCCAAGTAAAGTCTACTTATGGAGTTAATTATGTGCTTCTATGAATTTTTAACTTTGAAAGCAGAACATCATAGTAGATCTTTAAGCATTATTTAATTTAATGGTAATCAGATAGTATATATTACTAATGAAAAGGCATAAACAAGTGGTGCACCCTAACGAAGGCAAGGCATATGTAGAAAAGGTAATAAAATATGACGGCAATTTGTGTGAATTGTTGTGCTAATGGATGTTGTCAAGATTTCAGGTCAAGTCCAAAACGCTTGGTTATATTACTAATAAATCTATGCACAATCTGAAGACAATTTATGTTCCTGTGTTGTACTCACTGTTGCTAAAAGCACTATATTGTTGTAGTATTTAGCTTCAGGATATAGCACAGTATTTTATCCACATACCTTAGTCTCACATGTAAGTGCAGACAAGTTTTGTTATCATATCATCTGCTCACGTATAAATGCCAACTTATTGCTTCTATTTCCTCTGTTCTGGTTCAGGACTCCTATGTGGTGGACTTCACTGTAACCGAGATTGGGAAAGGTGATTTGTCATATATTTTTTAAAGAATAGCTTACAACTTAAAAGGACTTTGAGCGACCCTGTCTGTCTATTTTTGTTCAATTGCAGGCGAATCTGTTGGCTACCATACATCTTCCCTGCAACAGTTGATTGGAGCTCGAGAGACGACTGCTTCTCATAACTATCTGAATGATCTCAAGTGGTTGGAGTTATCTGGAGGATCTGATGTAATGTTCACCCCATATGATTCAACTACATATGTGCACTTGTCTTTGTAGAATGCAATTTGTGACTCTTTAATATCTAATCTGAATAAAATCTACTAAATGTGGGAATTCTCTGTATATTTTTGTAGCTGGATGTCAGTTGCAGTACATATGGTAGAATCAGATGTGCAGTGCTATTGCCACTTAGATCTGAAAACGTGGAAAAATCACACATTGGTTACTCAGAATCGAGCTCTATTCAGATAAGTCCTACCCGAGAGGGCACATGGACAATGGTGAAACTAAATTATGGTGCACCTACTGGTTGTTGGCAATTAGGTAGTGATGTCGTTGCGAGTGAAGTGAGAGTAACTGATGGAAACAGATATGTCAGCATTAGGTCGTTGGTATCGGTCCGGAATAACACCGATTATACTCTAGATATATGCCTCAAGTTAAAAGAATCCGAGAGGAATACAGAGCCTATGTCTATCAATAGAGATGAGACTCAGTATGACAAGAAAGAACTTGCCACAGAGGAATTCTTTGAACACGAGAGATGCGACTCCACTAGCAGTTGGGTTCCATGTACTAAATTTGAGAAGGTAAGTTAGTCGTTTAAGAAAAGTTTTTGGTACTGATTTTGATATAATATATATGCGAAAAAAGTATTTTTCCTTGATAACTCATTTGGAGAAACATATTGAACATTGATAACCAGAAAAGGCTCTGGAGCATTGATCATAAAATTCTCACAAACATTGTAACTTACAGGAAGCATCTGGAGTTGATTTACCATCAGGCTGGGAATGGATAGACGACTGGCATGTAGATAATTCCTCTGTCAACATGACCGATGGATGGGTTTATGCTCCTAATTTTGAAAGCTTAAAGTGGCCAGAGTCTTATAATTCCTCAAATCATGTCAACTCTGTAAGGCAGAGGAAGTGGATAAGAAGAAGGAGACAAGTGGTAGTGGATTCCCCATCCCAGTTATTAATTGGACCCTTAAGACCTGGGGAATGCGCATCTCTTCCATTGCCTTGTCTAGCCCAGTCTGCTCTCTATATCTTGCACCTACGACCTTCAAGCACAAGCACAGAAACTGTGAATGAATATTCATGGAGCGCTGTAATGGAGATCTCTGGTAAATCACAGGATCCATTGAGGCCCGATGAAAGTGCAGATATTTATGTGTCAAATCTTGCAGTGTCTGATAAACTATTGTACTGTTCCCTTATGACTGGAAGCTCATCAAGCAGTTCTCATGGCATGTGGTTTTGTCTGAACACACAAGCAACTGAAATTGCCAAGGATATTCACCTGAATTCGATTCAGGATTGGACTATTGTAGTGAAACCTCCTGTATCCGTTGCCTACTATCTCCCATTTCCTGCTGAAATCTCTCTTCTGCAAATGCAAACCAGTGGCCATTTTAAGTCCTGCTTTAAAGGAGTGATTGGTTCTGGGGAAACAGTCAAGGTCTATGAGGCCGACCTTAGAAATCCTCTCTACCTGTCTTTACTTCCACAAAGAGGATGGTTGGCGTTAGAAGTTAGTATATAAGATTCTTTCTGTTTCTTTCTAAAACTAATTTGAATACCATTTCACTATTTCAGTATGGCATGTTAATTGTTCATACCTTTTAACATTTCCGCTGTAGGAGGCTGTTCTCTTATCACATCCTACAGATCTGCCATCAAAGACAATAAACTTCAGAAGTTCAGATTCTGGAAGGTTGAACTGATATTGATATACTTTTTTTCTATTTATGAGGATAATATGTCGATAATTTTTTACAGTCTGTAAAAATGTATGCTTATCACTGCAGGATTGCTCAAGTTATACTTGAGGAAAGCCAAACCGATGATAGGCCCCTGCAAACAAAGAACTTTAAAATCTATGCACCATATTGGTTTGGAATCGCAAATTGTCCATCACTTAGTTTCAGGTTTATGAATGTTGGTGTCAGAAGATCGAAAAGGATTCCACTGCTTCAGAGTAAAAGAGCCAAAGAAGTCATCTTCGATGAGATAACAGAGGAAGAGTTGCATGAAGGCTATACAATTGCATCGGCATTTAATTTCAAATCTTTGGGAATTTCAGCATGTATACGCGAGGGTGGAGAAGATTCATTTGGACCTATTAAAGATCTTTCTCCCCTTGGGGACATGGTAAATCAGAAGTCTTTTGTGCTAATTGGTATGCTAGTAGTTTCTTCTTGCTTACATATCTGATTTGCAGGATGGTTCCTTGGACCTTTTTGCTTATAATGCTGATGGGAGTTGCATGCATCTTTTTGTATCTTCTAAACCTTGCTCGTACCAGTCTATTCCAACAAAGGTAATTATACCTCCATAAGTCCAGAGATCACATCTCAATGCTTGTTAACTTACCCTAGCCGCATTTCCAGGTAATCTCTGTCCGACCATTTATGACATTTACAAACAGAGTTGGTCAAGATATGTTAGTGAAGTTCAGCAGTGAAGATGAGCCTAAGGCTTTACGGGTATCTGATGCAAGGGTCTCCTTTTCATATCGTAAAGTTGACGGACCTGCTAAAATTCAGGTAATATTTGCGCATTTTCATTTCTATCAAGGTACTGTTACTTAATTATTTCATAATACATGAAGTTTATTGATGGTTCTTGGTGCATGTCAGATTAAGAGGGATACATTTCTAGCTTTTTAGTCTTATCTTTTCTCACTTTTTGAATTATAGTCTGTAATGCAATGATGATACAGATTAACTTAAGTGGAACCATGAGCAAAAACATAAAGAAATCCACTATATGTTGACCTTTAATGAACTCTGAATACTAAAGGTGTGACAAGTCCATACAAGGATTGGTGACCATGTGGTTGTATTTCGCAACCAATTGCGTGGTTTTAAATTTTATGTGCCTGTGGTATGTATTAGAGACATACTGATGACCAAATATATGTATGCAGACGCCTGCATTTAATTCTTTTGTCCTAGCAGCCTACATCATTTGAGGTTATAAGAACAGTGTGATCTCTGAGCTGTAATTAGTAGTAATATTTTGTAGCATATGGTAATTTATGAGAAGAGATGACAATGGGCAAAAAAAACAAAAAATAAACAAAGGAAAAATGCAACTGATATCAGGCAGATTGTTCATAAGTTTTTTCTTTCCTTTTCTTATATAAATACTTCGGCAGACTTCTGTGTCAAGTGTTTACCTCAGTTGAGCTTCGTGGTTGTGTAGGTACGACTGGATGATACAGACTGGTCATTTCCTATTCAAATAGTAAAGGAGGACTCCCTTACTCTTGCTTTAAAGAACTGTGATGGTACTCGGAAATTCTTACGAACGGAAATTCGAGGTTATGAGGAGGGATCTCGATATATTGTTGTATTCCGCCTTGGATCGCAAAATGGTCCTATTAGGTAACACCTCATTCTTCTACCAGATGAACTACATCGATGTATTTTTCTTAGCATATACCACCAGGGAACAGTTATTGTTGCCAAATTTTGTACTGTTTCCGGATGTCATACATAATCCATCTGGGAATATCACTGAAGCCAATTTATCTTTCATACCTGAAAGAAAAATACCAATACCAATACTAATGAAAGAAAAACAACTGTTACTGCTTGTTGATAGACTCACCCGCATCCACACAAGTAAAACTTCCACAACTTAGGTGGCAACCTTCATCCCTGTGCCAATTTTGCCCACGGTGAATCTACTAGAGGACATGTTATTCCTTCACCCCGAAGTGTCTACAATTGACTTGTTACACGATTCTTCTTTTTGAGGGCCTGACTGGTTAAAATGTGTCTGTGAGATAGTTCAACCTACTCCTCCCCACCCAAGTTCTTTTTTTTTTTTTTTTAAGAAGGAGGTGAAAACCCATAACAGCATGTACACTTGCATCAGTATCATGTGAAATGTAGTGCCAATGACCAGGATTCAGTTCACGCATTACACAGATATATACCAAAATGTATCCTTTCTTGATACTAATATGCATCTCTATTTTTTTGGGTGATTGATTTTTAGTCTTTCCTTACAGACTTGAAAACAGAACAAGAAACTATACAATAAGATTTAGGCAAACTGGCTTTGGTGACGATGCGTGGAGTCAATTACAGCCTCTTTCAACGGCAAACTTTTCATGGGAAGATCCATATGGTCAAAAGGTGGTTGATGCTGAACTCCATAATGGCACTGTTGCTTTGGCCCACAAGTTTGATTTGGACAAGGCTGGATTTTCGTCTTTGGATGACGGGTCAGGTTTGTTTCTCCATGTTGCACATATGGGTGACTTTATGGTTGTTAGGTTCATAGATGAGAGTATATTACCCTTGAGAAAAAAAGAAGAGGGTGGTTCTATAAGACTGGCAGGGAACTGGGGAAATTCTCGAATTCAGGATAAGATGCCAGAGAAGGGATCTCCACTAGAGGTTATAGTAGAGTTGGGAGTTGTTGGAATTTCCATTGTAGACCACAAACCAAGGGAGCTAGCCTACTTGTATATGGAAAGATTCTTCGTATCTTACTCGACGGGCTATGACAGTGGGACCACAAGCAGGTTGGTTCTTTTTCTCTAATACTGCTAGTTATGAAGCAGTTCTGCCAGCTTTTTGCATTTGAATTCAAAGTAACTTGCTGCCAAATAGTTAATGAGCAAATCCAAGATGGTGCAGCCAAATTAGATACAATATTAAGCTGTGTGTTTATCTTGATTTTGATTCTCAGCTTTCATACTACCTACCTAGAATGTGCTCGCTTTGTTTATGAAGGCACTCGTTATTCCCTTACTAAAGCCAGAGTTACATTCATTTTTCATGACTTCTATGAGAGATTTATATTTGTGGTATTATTAAACCGATGAACTCTTCCTGATTAGAATTGTATTCCTGGTGTTTTTTCTTGCAAGGTTCAAACTTGTAATTGGATACATGCAGCTAGACAATCAGCTGCCTCTGACAGTAATGCCTGTACTTCTAGCTCCTGATCAGGTCTCGGATGTGCATCATCCTGTGTTCAAGATGACTGTAACTGCACGGAATGAAAACCTGGATGGGCTCCAGATATACCCTTACTTTTTTATTAGGGTAACATTCTCAACTGTGGTCTAGCATAAGCACTGATCTGCAACTTAACAGAGGACCCCCATGTCGAAATACCCTGATTCATATTATATACTGCAGGTATCAGATAAACTTTGGAGGCTTAATGTTCACGAGCCAATCATCTGGGCTATGGTAGATTTTTTCAACAACCTCCAAGTAGGTCGCATTCCTCAGGATACAGCGGTCACTCAAGTTGATCCTGAAATACGCGTTGAGTAAGCATTAAAAGCACATTTGTATTTCAAGGGGCATGCTGGTATATCTTAAAGTTTGCTCGGCACAATCGTTTCCTTTTACTTATGAGCACCTAAGCTCGGGTAGTTTATATAGTCTAATGAAACATTCTTCCGGACAAGTCATGCTTCTGACATTTAGCATGTCTTCCTTTTATCATGTTCTCTCCCATTCACCACCATTACAGGGTCCTTTTAGAAAGTTAGTTAGAAGTAAATTTTAAAAAATTGGTGACTATTGTTTTATGGGAGGAATGATCTTAATAATGAGAATTTAAATTTGTTTTTGAAAAAAAAATTATATTTTACAAATGCAAATGATTCTTTGGACTGTTAAACAAAGTGACGTGAAGTTGTGAACTTGTGATCTGGACAGAGGGAGTATATGTGTTCTTTTTAAGTTCAATTCTCTACCTGGAGCAGCGACGATTATGAATGATCTTTCAGCTTAGAACTGGGCTAGTCTAGTTTCTTATTAACAATTTTCCTCGTCAATGCAGCTTGATTGATATTTCTGAGGTGAAATTGAAGATCTCTCTGGAGACTTCACCAGCTCAAAGACCACATGGACTTCTTGGTGTATGGAGTCCTGTACTATCCGCTGTTGGGAATGCATTTAAGTTTCAGGTCTGACATTGAGTTACGTTTTGGTGATTTTTCATTTATCTCTTGTAGAAACAACCCGTGCCTTTCTTTGGTCCATTAAATCGAAGTTTGTTTCTGTTTATTTTCTTATGGATATCTATATAGAGTATTGATTTCTAACTTGCAAATTGTTGGTCATATGGATTATCCAATATAATACTCCCTCCATCCTTGAAGCCATTCCCATTTGCTTTGCCACACAAAATATGAAAGACTACTGTTTAGTAATAAAATAAAATAAAGTTAATCTAAGTGCTCTTACTGTTGGGTTGTATTGTCCAAGTACAAATTACACATCTCTTTCCAGATGATACTCAACTCTTCTATCCAAACACTATCCACTTCATCAATTATATATCTACCAGCATTTGTATAACACACTACGTGTGCTAAACATTTATATAGCAATCCACATTATCTGAAAAATGGAAAAACTATGACTGAGAAAAATAACAAAAATTAACCTCATATAATATGAGAATTACTAATTTTTAGTGACAAATGTAAGCAGTACGCACCGGATTGAAATTGAATCAATGGCATTGAATAGATAAGATTTAAATTAAATATGAGATTTAGTTATTTTACTGTGTTAATTGTCTAATTCATGTAGTACTGATTTAGGGCGACACATTTACTCACCAAATTGAAATTGAATGAGTAGATCGATTGATAAGATTGAAAATTGAATGCGAGATTTAGTTAACACAGTTTTAGTGTAGTGCTACTTTAAAAATAACAACCCGCTCATAATTCTTCTCATTCTTTACTCATTTATTTGAGCAGTACCCTTACTTTTCTTTTCTTGCGTTGCTGGGTAAACACTTGTAGTTTCTAACAGGACAAAGGGGAGTATTTATTAATCGTATGTGATTAGTATGAACTTGTCAACAAAAGATGCAAGATTAAATTCCACTGTTTCTATCAGGTTCATCTGCGAAAAGTAATGCACAAAGACAGATTTTTGAGGAAGAGTTCTGTCGTTACCGCAATTGGAAATCGTATATGGAGAGATCTGATCCATAATCCACTACATTTGATTTTCTCAGTGGATGTACTTGGAATGACAAGCTCCACTTTGGCATCTCTTAGCAAAGGTTTTGCTGATCTCTCAACTGATGGACAATTTCTACAACTTCGTTCCAAGCAGGTAACTGATGTTTTAGTACCTATCACCTGCCAGATACAGTATTTGCTGAAGTTAACCTATGGTTATTATAGGTATGGTCACGGAGGATCACTGGTGTTGGTGATGGAATTGTACAAGGAACGGAAGCTCTTGCACAAGGTTTTGTTTTTGGATTCTCTGGGGTTGTGAGGAAACCAATGGAAAGTGCTCGACAAAACGGTCTTCTTGGCCTTGCGCATGGACTAGGACAAGCTTTCTTGGGAATGTTTGTTCAGCCAATGAGTGGAGCATTAGATTTTTTCTCTTTAACCGTCGATGGGATTGGTGCAAGTTGCTCCAGGTGCTTAGAGATTCTCAACAACAAAAAGAACTTTCAGAGAATACGGAATCCACGTGCTTTTCATGCCGACCATATATTAAAAGAATACTCGGAGAAAGAATCTCTTGGACAGGTACTTTAATATGGTCTTCATTGCTAAATTTTGGCTTATAATCTCTTGCCTGAATTTCATTTATTAAGTGTGATTTTATATGGATTCATTTGTATTGACAAGGGAAAGTGTTATAATATTTCCTGGAAGGAGAGAAAACCAGAACTGCTTCAGCTTTTCTGTGCTTGGACAAGAAAACTCATTCAGTTAGCGTAATTTAGGCAGTGAAATCGTATCCTTTTCTCAGTTGAAAGGAGGAAAAAGTGGGTGTTTGGGTGGGTGTATGTGTGCGTGCTTGCTTGGGCGTTTCCTTGAACCATTGTTATCTACTGAACTGTAACGTCTTACTGAGAGTTAAGATTGGTGTTGGGTTGTATGATCTAATGTGGCTTTTTTTTCAGATGATACTCTTTCTTGCAGAAGCAAGTCGAAATTTTGGGTGTACTGAAATATTCAAAGAGCCATCAAAATTTGCCTGGTCGGATTGCTATGAAGAACATTTTGTGGTACCTTATCAGCGGATTGTGTTAGTGACTAATAGACGTGTCATGCTGCTGCAGGTTATTGATAGATACACTGCTTTATTGGCGTGTTTTTTTCCTTTTATTTTTTTTTTTTGGCTGAGAGTGTCTTTTGTATACTATATTGACTCCTGTTCTTTCTTGTATGAGAAGTGTGTGGCCCTTGATAGAATGGATACACGGCCTTGCAAGATAATGTGGGATGTGCCATGGGAAGAAGTTCTAACACTGGAGTTGGCTAAAGCTGGGTTCCCTAGACCTTCTCATTTGATCATCCATCTGAAAAATTTTAGTAGAGCAGAAAACTTTGTTCGAGTTATAAAATGTAATACAGAACAAGCATCAGAAGATGATCCTCAAGCAGTTAGGATCTGCTCTGTGGTGCACAAGATGTGGAAAGCATACCAGAGTGACATGAGAAGCTCAACACTACAGGTCCGTAATTCTCCAGCATGTTAGTATTTATTTCAAGAAGCGGAATGGTGTATCATAATCTCGTGTTGTTCAGATGTTGTCAAGACATAGACATGTGTCTTTTTCAAGGACTGAAGAGGATGGAAGAGGATCTCATAGGCAATATGGGAACATTATTTTATCGAGAAGGCTTGCTTCTTCAGGTTCTGTGTCCACTGATTCAAGATTTGTCAAGCATATTGTCAACTTCTCAAAGATTTGGACCAGCGACCTAGAATCGAAAGGTCGATGTGCCCTGTGCCGGAAGCAGGTCAGTAGTATCATATATATCCCTACTTCCACGCATTTTCTCATATTTTCCGGCATTGAATTTATATTGTATGATGTTCCCTTTTAGGACTCCGAGATCGGCAAAGTTTGTAGCATTTGGCGACCAGTTTGTCCTGATGGGTAAGCATAAATATGCGTGTCTGTGTGTGAAGAAGTGGCTCACTCTATGCAATCAAACTTTATCTATGCAAGCCTAAAAGTCATCTGTTGCCTACTTTCCTTACTTTTTCTTTAGTCTTTTGACGGTATGCTATTCCTGTGGGATGAAAATGCTTCATTTTGAGTTGGATGTTTTCTTGGCTACCTACTCCTGATTGCAGTATCTTGATTTCCAGGTATGTTTCAGTTGGGGATATAGCTCGTCCCGGAAGCCATCCGCCAAATGTTGCTGCTGTATATCGTAATTCTGATGACTTGTTTGCCCTCCCAGTAGGTTTTGACCTGGTAAAACATCCTCTAGTTCTAATGTGCTCTTATTATTTTTAATGAAGGTTGTTTCATCAAGAGTTAATTACTTCTTGTTGCCCTAAAGTTTGTCCAAGCGCTCGTCAATTCCTTTTGCAAGACATAAAACCACTCGCAACAGATTACCTATCAATTTTCCGCTAAACTTACCTTCAACTTCTCCCTAAAAGATTTTGAGATCTCAATTTTGTACAACACTATAGAATTTGAGTGGCCTTTTCCAACATAAATTGAATTTTTTGTGTACAAAATGTTCGATTTGAGTGAGAAAATGGCCGCTCCAGCGGTATAACAAACAACCCCTTAAATCAGTGTACCTATTTTATTTTTAAATTTAGTTTTGGAGTAATCAGTTTTATGCAAGCTTATTTTTCGGGCACCAAATGATCATCACTGTTTATTGATTTTTTATTGTAACTCGTTCAGACCACATTGAAATTTGAAAATAAATAGGGTTATACACTGACGGCTAAAAGGAAAACACTTAAAGGATTTTTTGTATCCTCGTGCATATATGGTTATAAATTATGAAATATCTTCATCAGATATAGATTCTCTCTGTTTATATTTGTGAATCCAAAATGGCCGTCGAATTGAGTCTTAATTGTCACGTACTGCTAACTGGAAATTTTCTACACCTGCTTTCTTATTAACAATACTATCATGTGAATTAAGTGAGAAGTGATTAATCTCTTTCCCCTGTCTATTAAAGGGGGTGAAGGTACAGTTATGATATGATCTTCTGATCAGAGAAGCTTATGATTTTGGATGAACCTTATGGAGGAAGATGTAATTTACTTGTCAAAATCTAAAAGTTCATACTTGAAACATTCTGCTTCTTTATAGGTCTGGAGAAATTGTATAGATGACTACAGAAGTCCAGTGTCAATCTGGCTCCCACGCCCTCCGGAGGGTTACGTATCTCTTGGATGTGTTGCTGTGGCAAATTTTACAGAGCCAAAACTTGATTCTGTTTACTGCGTTGCTGAAACTATTAGTGAGGAAACTACATTGGAAGAACAGAAAATTTGGTCAGCACCTGAGTCGTATCCGTGGGCATGTCATATCTACGAAACCTGCAGTGAGGCTCTTCAGTTTGTTGCCCTGAGACAACCTAGGGAGGACTCTGACTGGAAACCTAGAAGAGCTATTGATAACAGTGAGTTGACATCTGATGTTCAATGATTTGCTCTGTACTGCTTGGTGTACATCTTTTTACAATTTGTCAGAGTTAACCGTAGACGTTCACATACATGAACAATCACTCACAGCAGTAACAAACTTTTCTTCCCATTATTCGTTTCTGTATATTTATCCCATACATTAATTCGTCAGGATACGTCATGTCCACACTCAATACGTTCAGGCTTCAGATACATATAATATGCATACTAGTTGTACAGATAATATGGGAATTTAACTTTCCAATTATAACTCCATCTTTCATTTTGTTAGCGCTGAAATGGTGGATCCAGCTTGTTTATCAGTAGCAAGTCAATTGTTTCCACTGTTATCAACATTACAATATGAGAATACAAAGTTTTTATGTGTATTATTATTTATCATATTCAGATGTCGGTTTGTGTCTCTGTTTTGAGCACTGTGACTTGTATCTGAGTCATGCTAAAATATCAAAGTGACTTCCATTCATATCTATGTACGATCTTGCTAAAATATCAAAGGGAAGTATATATCCCAGAAATCTTGCTAAAATAAATATCTAACACGCGTTTGTCTGTCTGTTAATATCTTTGAGAGGGACAGAGTACATAGGAACTTTGAAAATATCTTTGAGAGTAGTGAGTTACTGGTGCGTGCCGGATTTGAGATATTCGCTTGTGTGTGATTTGGAAATACTCTCGTATGCTCTTTATCATTATTTTAGAGACAAATATCTGCCTTTGTCATCATTTATACCCATCAATCTATGTTCATTAGAATCTAAATTTGTAGTCGGTTGGGGAAAAAAGATTGGGAACGCTTCAACCAAATGAAACAAGATTGAAGTGATATTTAAAAGAAAAAATTGAATACAAATTTTAATCGTTAGGGAATTTTGAGTTCACATTAACCTAGGTAGAAAATTATTATGGCAGAAAGTGAGGTTTTATTTTACCAGTTACTTGGGTATATACTCCTTACGTTCCGGTTTGAAAGTCCTGCGTATTAAATATAAATTTTGAGAAAAACATGATAAAGTAAAAAAGAAGGTAATAAATTATGAATGTGATTGGATAAAGTGGAGAAATAGTAAATAAAATATAAGAGATAATGTATAAAGTAGGAGAGAGATTTTCTTTTTAAGGAGGCGGGACTTTCAAATCGGAACAGTCTAAAATGAAAAACGAGACTTCCAAATTGAGACGGAGGGAGTACTATGCCTCAACATTTGATTTAACATTTAGGCGATGGAGATATGACCTAAAATTCGTTAAAGTTATGTTCTTTTCATATGAAAAACTACTAATTGTTGTTCAGTTTATTTTGGATAAATTCAATTCAAATTTATTTAGTTGTTTTTTATACTACTAAGTCAACTCAACGAATCGGTTAGATTTCTTGTGTTTCATATTAGCTTACTATATGTTAGAGCATCTCCAAACCCACCACAATGGGACTTATTTTAGTTGGTTTTGATTTATGTCGTTTGAGTTTATAGTTGTAACAACTTATTATAGTTTAATTTGAATAACATAGCTCGTAGATTATTATGTGAGTGTATAAAATTTATCTAAAACTCACTCTAAATAATGGTTGGGTTGCGGATCCAGGAGGGAGGGGAGATGGTTGGCTTACTTGGTGCACCACCCATAATTATGGCGAACTACCATCATTTCAAACTTACATTCAAAATCAACCATTAACCAAACCTCATCAATCTTAGGGTGCCATCAAACATGATCATGCCTTGGGACAATCGATTGTGAAGGCTGGTGTTGGGGAAATAGTGTAAGTATAGTAAAATGAGAGATTTTCCTAATCTACAGGAAAATTCAGTTTTATAATTATGAATTAGTTAGTGACGTTTGTATAAATACCCCAAATAACAACAATCTCACACAAAAATCATAACATTCAACTATATTTCTCTCTCTAAAAAACTCTAAAGAGAGAAACATATACTTCTAATCTTCTCTCTCTTCCTCCCCAACTTTCCCTTCCTATATACACCGGTAACATTCGTGGCGGCCTCTCCTCCTCCTCCAATGATGTTTGGGAGAATCATCTCCATTGAATTTCAACGATTTCGCCGATTTCAAAGTAATTTCACCAGATTTCGAAACAATTTCACCGGATTTACTCAAATCCATCAAAATTCAAGTGAATCGATCAATAATTTTGTGATTTTTATTATTTTCTCATTTGTTATATTCATGTTGCTTTTTTCGGTTTGCATCTCATTCGAAAGTGAAAATCAACCTTTTATTTTTCGTTTTTCGATAATTTTGCGATCTGGTTTTCCAGATTTGAAACTCATACATTTAAAATTTTGAATTATTTCGCACAGATGTTATCTGGTGTTTCGTTATGGTTTTAAGAAGCATTAATATATTTTTAAGTATTGTTGTTATGTTTTAAGACTCACCATTGTACATATTCATTTCATTTTTTTCTCGTTAAAATCAACTATAAGTGATATTTTACGACCTATTGTTTCAAGATCTAAAATTCATACAGAAAAATTGAATCATTTTGTAATCATCTTATTTGGTGTTTTGTTAAGGATTTAAGTGACATTCTTATGATTTTAAAAGCTGGTGTTATGATTTCAAGCATCTTTGTAATGTTTTTAGTTTGTATTAAAATATTTCTATCTATTATTGTTTTAGTGAATTCGTTATATATTTGAAATTCGTAATTCTAGTTTTAAGAAGCAATATAGTAATTTTTAGCACATGATAAAATATTTAAGACTTGATTTTTTGTCAATACTTTGTTATAGTTTTATGATACACTGTTATTGATTTAAGCATCAATGTTACTATTTTTAGCTTGTATTGCATGTTCCTCCTGTATTATTATTTTAAAAATCATTGTTATATATTTAAGATGTATTGTTATGGTTTAAAATTTTAATATTACTGCTTTTTAACTTGTGTTGCATGTTTCTACATTGTTGTAGTTATAATAATCGTTATTATTGTTTTAAGAGAAATCATGTTAAAGTTATTGTTTTTAGCTTGTGTTTCATGTTATTGTTTTAATCATCAATGTTATTGTTTTTTCTAACTTTTGTTTTGTGTTTCTACTTTATTATTGTTTAAGCATGAATGCGATATATAGTTCTAATAAGAGTTGTTACATTTTTAACCCAATTAGTGAATGTTTTAAACAGGTGTTGATGATAAGATCGAGTTTGATGATAAATATCTCAACGGTCTCACATGAATATTGAAAAACAAAAAGGAAGGATGTCAAAGCTCACCAATTCAATTTGTATTTGCATCAAAAAACACCAAATGAATGTTTATTGTAATCTTTTTCATATGAGAATAGATTTTTTTATATCTTTGGATATCTGAATGTTTCAATAGTGTAAAAACTGAATTGCAAGTAACTTATTTAAGCTTGTTTATTGGTATTTTAATGGCATAAATTAATTTTTAGACATGTCTAATAATATTAGAGTGTAATGTAAAATTATAATAAACCCTCTTGAAACTATCATGTAATTCCTTAAAACCATCACACCAAATTAAATTACAAAAGTGGTATAAAACTCTAATTGAAATATATAATACTGACGCATTAAAACAATCATATCATCTCTTAAAAAATTAACATGATAGGTTAAAATTATAACTGTAACTTTTAATACTAACAATTTAAAACCATAATACAATCTATTAAAATCATAATAAAAATGTCAGTTTCTCGACGGTGTTTTAAGAAACTCGACAGGTTAGATCGTTAAAAACTAAAAAACCACCAAAAATCGTAATTTTTCTATCTAAGAAAATCTTACATTTTAAAAATTTGGTGGGGAATATTCAAGATTATAATATTTCACGCCTCGATCCAATTCCAAATAAAGTCAGCATATTTATAGATTGGTACTTTTTGTGATTCGGATCGTAATTTCGAGATTTCATGTGTTTTGAATGAGTTTTTACTACATAAATAGTCCCATGAGAATCCTAAAGAAACTGGACTATTGAAATTAGATTGAAACTGTAAGTTGGATGACACAATGTGCCGTTCTTAAAGCTTGCTAACATTTTTATTTCTCTTTCATTCATTTGCCAAGAGATTAGTAGTATAAGAAATTGGTAGTTTGGGACTTGTAGTAATATTTAGCTCTATAGTGCACATTGTCAAAGCAGCGAGAAAGGTGAACCAATTGATAGGGTATGCTGCATATCCTTACAAATACACGCCTGCCTGCCTGCCTGCCTACACACGCATTTCATGTGATTTCAATCATCTAACTATGTGCCTTCGCTTGTTGAAGATTTGGTTGCATTTGTATTTGCCCAAGTTCCAAATACAAAGAGCTGTAAAGTTCGAATGAATATTATTTTGACTACTGACCATGCCTCATCCCATGTATTGGCACACATTAGATAGTGCATAAACAGCAATGTGAGCCATGTTAAATAGTGCATGTTAATCCTTCTCCAGTCAGCACAATTTCGAATGGTCAATCCTTTGAACACGCCATCAGAAATGGATACCCTAAAATTCAAAAATAACACATGCATTATTATGTGGTAGTTATCTTAATTACACGTATGAAACAAAGAAAACACCAAAAAGTGCAAGCATAGACCAACTTGTAGCCACAAAGAAATTAATCACTTGTTCTTATCCTTACACCCAACGAAAAGCAATGAAAATTCAAAGATTTTCATCCACTGAATGTGGAGTCTTACTCGAGAAAGGCCAGTTAGAAGCAAGCCAATATTTGTGGGGTTACTTACTTGACCTAAGCTAAAACAATGCCACCCATATATTATCACCGGGATATGGCTGAGGCTCTCCCTGTACTTAGTTTCGTCAATTAATATTTGGATTCCCTTTTTCTCTTTTTAACTTTTTCTGGGAAGAAAGAAAAGCAGAAGTTCCATCTTTTGAAAGCATTTGAAAAGAGACCTGGACTTTACTTTTCTGCCCTTGAACCATGACTGCTGAAGAACCGACGAGAGATATTATTAATCCACATGACACGTTGACACCTAAGTAATATGCTTCCTAATAATTCAGGATGCTACATGGAATGATCAATCAGTTAAAAACATGTAGATTTACAGATAGAAGTCAAGTACCAAATAGTCCCTATTCCTAACCTTTAACATGATCAATACTTTCTATCCTTGCGGATTATTGACTTTTTTCTCTACAGAAAGGACCCTAAGGTTCACACCCTGGAAAAATAACATCTTCATTACAACGAAGAAGAAATAAAGTTCTATGATCAGAACATAGTGCCATGTTGGAATTGAGTCCTCTGGAGTCTGCGGTTGTGCATCACTTTCATGCATGTTCTCGCGTTAACTCAATGTAAATGTTAAACAATTCATACAATATCAAACAGCAAGCTACTATTAGCATTAAGTGACTGTTCACAAATGATCTAATCCTTCAAAAGTTGAAGAATGGTTTTGGGAATCAAACATTAGCATATTAGTATTCAAGAATCATTTGCAAGCAAACACCCACCAAGTACAAGCCCCAATTGAATAAGTGAACGACATCTAATTTTATCTGCCAGAAGTTACGGTATGGAGCAGAACAAGCATTTTATGTTGCACTAATCACTACAATAACAAAAGGACACACTTCCACCCTGAAGTCTTAAAATTACAAGTCCACATATTATTAAAATTAACTAATTTTCGACGAAAATCTTACATATTTAGGTGGAAAAAGTGTACTCGGGTACCAAAACTTTGAAAGTTACTTTTGAATTGCCCTTTTGCACTTTTTTCTTTTCAAACTAGAGCCCACCAAAATTGTCGTCTTAATTGAAACCACCGGCAGGTTATCTTCATAAATAAACACAGGCAGCATCAGTCATTGCAACATCTCATCACATTTCAAAGCCAAAAAAAAATAAAAATAATGGCATTAACTCTTCGTTCTTCAAGTTCTTTATTATTTCTTAAAAATAGTAGGACTTTCAAAACTCCCGATGATTTCTCCAGCATGATTGGCTTTGCACAAATCAAGCCATCATTTCAGCTCCGGGCAAAGTATTCAACTCAAGAAGCAGAATTCGCATATGCAGAAAGAAGCTTGGCAATACCAGATGGTGGAACACATGAGAGGACAGAAGTACTTCATGGGATGACAGCTCCTCATGACCAGAAAAGTGTAAAGATACCTGTTTTTGTCATGCTGCCACTTGATACTGTATCAATAGGGGGTAGTTTGACGAAGCCAAGAGCCATGTTAGCTAGTTTGATGGCGATGAAAAGTGCTGGAGTAGAGGGAGTTATGGTAGATGTCTGGTGGGGATTGGTAGAGAAAGATGGACCTCTGAATTATAACTGGGAAGGTTATGCTGAGCTCATAAAAATGGTAGAGAAGATTGGCTTGAAGCTTCAAGCTGTCATGTCTTTTCATCAATGTGGAGGAAATGTTGGAGACTCGTGCAGGTAACAGGATGCTTATCTAACTATATCAATAGAAATTTTTTCTCACTTCTTTTAATGTGAAAGCACTTCTCGTGTAGTTCATATATGCTATATCAAGTAAATCAATGTTAACTGTAACAAGCCACCCTCTAATCTCTATAGCATCAATCATGATTCATGCATACCAACATTTAGACAGAAGCTTATGCAGCCTTTTCTTGTTTGTGTTTATTCAGGCCTCTACTGCTCATGTGTTTCGAATGATTATTCTTTCTTTAGGAACAGATTTATGGTTTTGTCTAGAATTTTCATATTGAAGTGCAACAGATTTACTCAATAGATCTGAGACTATTCGAGATGTTCTATTTAAATTATTATTTGGCTTCTAAGACTAAATTAATTATTGTTCATCTTCAATTCAACCTCGCTGGTTCTTCGCCATTCATTTTTTATTCTCGATGAGCATAAAAAATAATCAAGTACCCAACTTATAAGCTAATAAAAATCACCTATATTGCAGTATTCCCCTACCTCCATGGGTACTTGAAGAGGTAAGCAAGAATCCTGACCTTGTTTACACAGACAGATCAGGTCGCCGCAACCCTGAGTATCTATCCTTGGGCTGCGACTCACTGCCCGTTCTTAGAGGGAGAACACCAATTCAGGTCTATTCTGACTTTATGAGGAGTTTTAAAGGAAGATTCAAGGACTACCTGGGAGATGTTATTCAGGTAAAGTTTCAATTTTTTCTCTTTACCAGTTTTACTAGAATGTGGCAAGTTAAATAACTAAGTTGCCTTCCTATAGTTTAATAGAAATCTGTAGTTACAGGAAAGACTTGTTAGCCATCATAAACTCACAAATTCTTTGCTCATAGCGGAATCAAACACCATAATGGAGCAGCAAAAAATTTATATAGCCAAACTTTTAGATCAAGGAACTAGTACTTTGTCTTTTAATTATAAGATATTGCACAATAAAGCACAGATAACATAATAAAATTACACAAGTCTTGCTACTTTGACCGAGCTAATCTTTAGACTAATCTAGCATACACCAACTCACCATTAAGAACTTGACGCTTGTTATTTAATACTAATTCAGTATTTTATTTTTAATATCTCATGGAATTTAACTAGAACAACATCATCAAACCCAGATGATTAAAAGCATATTACGACAAGGTATTATATCTGATTCAAGATGCAGACAATTCTACTTTTCAAAGTTGCATATAGAGGACCCACAGCATGCTAATTTCTAATCTGACCTGCAAATTGACAAACAGCAACTTTGATCACCGTCTAAGACTGGATAGCTTTCTTATTGATGCAGGAAATCCAAGTGGGTATGGGACCCTGTGGGGAACTAAGATATCCATCCTATCCAGAAAGCAACGGCACATGGAAGTTCCCAGGAATTGGAGAATTCCAATGCTATGACAAGGTACTTCCCCTAACCAAAAAGTTCGCATTTCTTATGTTCTATGCATTATGCTCATTCGATTTATTATCTGGAACAGTACATGAGAGCTTCACTGGAGGCAACAGCAGCAGCAGTAGGAAAAGATGACTGGGGAAGAGGAGGGCCACATGATGCTGGACAATACAACCAGTTTCCAGAAGACACTGGTTTTTTTAGGAAGGATGGTACATGGAACAGTGAATATGGAAACTTCTTCCTAGATTGGTATTCTGGAAAACTACTTCAACATGGAGAGACAATTTTGACAGCTGCAGAAAAAATATTCCAAGGAACCGGGGCCAAATTGTCAGGAAAAGTGGCAGGAATTCATTGGCATTACCAGACAAGATCACATGCAGCAGAACTCACAGCAGGGTACTACAATACTAGGCACCATGACGGTTACTTACCCATAGCAAAAATGCTGAGCAGACACGGTGTTGTATTGAATTTTACATGTATGGAAATGAGAGATGGAGAACAGCCAGGGGCAGCTAACTGCTCACCTGAAGGTCTAGTTAGACAAGTCAAGATGGCAACTAAATCAGCCAGAGCAGAACTTGCCGGAGAAAATGCACTTGAGAGATATGATACAGGAGCATTTTCACAAATTCTGGAAACAAGTAGGTCAGGCTCGGGAAAAGGACTTTCTGCGTTTACATATCTAAGATTGAACAAGAGGTTGTTTGAAGCAGAAAACTGGAGGAATTTGGTCCAATTTGTAAAAAGCATGTCTGAAGGTAGAAGCGCAACACTCCCAGAAAGTGACAGGATCGGAACAGACCTACATGTTGGATTTATTGTAAAGAAAAACATAACAAAGTTGAATGAAGCTGCTCTGGTATGATGAGATAATGTATATCAGCATACAGCTATGTACTCAGCTTAGTGATGTGACCAAGCAACAGAGAAGTAAAGAAGAAGAGGCCTTTATAGAACACTAAATTTGCCCATCACTTCCTTTAGCTGAAGTTGAGGATATAAGAAGCAGCATCATGAATATACATAAGGACAGAAGTGAACTTTAGACGATGTGCAGCTCCATTATTGGAGGTTAGAGCTTCACTGCCTGATATTTCCCCCCAGTCGGGAAGCTCAGAAATACATACCATGTCCAAACAATAAATATATATTCTTTCCTAGTAAATAATTCACATGAGTTGTATTGTACGAGCAGTGTATGAATATTCTTTCCTAGCACATAGTTTTGTTAATGTCCCTGATTTATTTTTATAAAAATGAGGACCTTTTATAAATAATAGTAGTAAAAGTGGAAGGGAATACACGAACTGTGTACAATGAAGACAGAGATGAAAACTTACATTCAAACTTTTTTTCATAAACAATGGGTTTCATAAGTATACACACTTCGACAGACATTTTACAGGAAGGACTGGGACGATCATTGATGAGCAATAATGTTACTTTCTAAGTGTAATTTCACTTGTTTGTGTGGAATGAAACTTAGATAATTGGAAACACATTTCTCATAATTCTCATGATCAAATAGATTTAGAACTTCGGCAGAGGGAACTAAATGGCTGTCACGAAAGCTGCATGTCAATTATAATTGCAAATATGCAATGGTTATCTTATCTCCACTTTTCTTATATGGGATAAATAGACAGAATGCAAGAGAGTGACTGAGTCTTAGAAGGTACTGATTAAAAGGTAAAAGGGCTATTGGCTATACTTATTTGTCTACCCCGTAGAATTCATTCTAGCAATATAACCTCTCCATTTGCATGACTCGGTAAGTAGAGCCATATTCAACTTTATAAGCTGAAGTTACCGTGCTGCTAATCTTACTTTTTCCATGTGAAACCCTGCACTTGGAAATTTAGTTTTCAATGGCCTAGCTTTCTTGAAAATCAAATGTTCACATTTATATTATGGAATATAAGATACTTCCTAATTAAAACGAAGAGAAATTTAATTTTGTATTGTCTTCTTGCTCGATTCTCATTGCCAAAGTATTAAGAAGTAAATTATTCCAGATCAAATAGAGTCCTGCAAATTCTACTCTACAAGAGCAATGCCAAAACATTTCTCAAGACCTTGGGCATGCTGTGCTTCAACTAAGAGCTTTGCGACAAAACTTAGTACCAATATTAAGTGCTGAAGCATATCCAAATAGGAAACTATATGGCAGTTGCCTATATCTTTTCCTAATTACACAGCGAGTTGCATATGCCACATGTTTTATATCCAAGGCAATCGATTAATATACATTTGTTTGCAATTTGTTAGCACAAAATAGTTCTTATGGTTAGAACGTGTATTACTACTGATACCTGAATAGTGAATACTGTTAATTGCCTTAATTGTTCACGATAGTAGTCTAGAAGAATGTAACTGCTAGGAGGGTTGCAAAATTCAAGGAGAAACAGCACTTGAGGAAACGTAAACAGGATATATCTTTATTTATGAAATATAGAGAAAACAGAAAACATTGAGAAGATAACTCTACTGCTACATAATACGAGCAAAAATATCACTGGAATCGGAAATTTTACAGAATTGTAAGTATTACCTAAAAAAACACTAGTGGTTTTCCGAAGAGGAGGAAGAATCCGGATTGGGCCGATTGGCACGGCGGAGATCTTCAATCAGCTCGTTGAGATCATTCCGAGCGGATTCTCTGCCGAACATGAATCCATACCTGCGGTATATATAAACGGAAAGGAAATCGAAAACATCAAAGTTAGCTTTGATGAAGAATTACTGAAATTGACGAGACGAAAGCAGGTTAAGTTACGTCGAATGATTGAGATGACAAGAACACCTACCAAACAGCTATGCCGGAGAATACGCCGGCGGTGGCGAGCGTCTGCAGTAGAGTGAAGCGCTGCTTCTGCATTTTCAGGTGTTACGGTTTACCTTCTTTCAACCCTAAAATAATTAAATTTATTTCGGCACACAGGTATATTGCAAGAGGGGACAAGGCAAACCGAAATTACATCTTGCGTTCCTGCCTGATTATTTAGTACACCGAAAACATCTCTTGAGATACGAAGTTGAAAGATAAATAGAGGAATGGACGAGTATGTAAAATGTGGCATTTCCTATCAATATAGACTTGTTTCGGCTTTCGAGGTTGTTTAGTTCATATGACAATAATGTTACCTTTCCATTTGAAACTGGACAATGTGATTTTTATTGGCAAGCTACCTTTTAACGATAAATTTGGATGAAATCAAGCCTTCTGCGACGGTGTTAAGTATAAACAGAAAGATGTACGAGCAGAATGGAATAGATCACGAGATACGTCAACTCATCTATGTAAACTCAAGGCAAAGAATAAGCATTCACAAAAACACTATTGACAATGTTTACAGGAAAACTGTCTTATGATAATCTCACATACATACAAATATTTTTCTTTCAATTGTAAAAGTATTCGGTATCTGAAAATACATGTGGGTATTAAACAAGTGAATAATCTCTGAAGGATATGATCATTGAAAATACATATGGATATCGAACAAACAAATAATCTCGAGGTCAGTGATCTTTATGTGGTAGAATACAAACATGGGTTTCATCCATTTTCAAAAATATATGAAATGGCATTAGTCTACATAGTGATACAATGTAAGCCTTCATACTTTGTTTTGCTTTTAGCAGAGCCTCCAATAAACTGCAACTCAACAGGACTCTCCAACCATGACCAAATATACCGTAGCCACATAATATATAATGTAGACTCATCAGCGAGTCCATAGTAGCTTTCGACTAGGAGCTGGAGGAGCTAATCCTGGTATATCCCGAATGTCTCTGTTGCTTGGGTTAACAATCTGACATTTGAGATGAATAATAACTCAAACAAGCAGGACTGATATTTGGCAAAAAGGCCTAACATAAACAAGTAAACAACCCGACATGCATTACACTGCACAATGATGCAAATTTTCATTTGAAACTAGACAATAGCATAAATGTATATATGCATTATACCTTTACAATTATGATGGCAATGACACCAGCCACAATAAGGAAAAGCAGGCCCATGATGCATCGATCAGTTGCAATCTGATAGAGAAATTCAAGTAAGTGAATCTGTAATAGCATGAATTAGATGTAGAACTGGTTCAGGGTGTTCAAAAGCATACCTGCCTACCCAGTTCCTTGACCATCTGTGAAGCCTTCTTGATTGAAAAATGGATTGAGTCCAACTCATTCACAATTCTACTCATTTGTTCAGTCTGAAATGAGCAAACAAGATTAGCTCTAACTAAACTAGATGTGGAAACTTATGCTTATTCTTAGGTGCAAGAAGAAATTTACAGAGCCTGAATCGCTGTTGGTAAACGTTATGAAAACTCACCTGAGCTTTAAGAGCTGCAGCAGTCTCAGTTCCAACATCTATGGTTTCATGTACAACCTAAAACACACAAAAGCATTAATTATAGACATTAGACACGAGTAAAGACTTCTTTCCTGATATAGCCTTCATTCAAAGTTCCTCATCTGACTCCTCTTAATTCCAATTAAGATATGTGCCTGATATTTGTTAGTCACACGTCGTATTAGCAGATAATCACATACTTGTGTGTGTGTGCGCATATGAGAGCACGGTGTTTGTGTGTGTGTGTGTGTGTGTGCGCGCGCGCGCAGAGAGGCTAAGATTCTGAGAGGCATATGAGAGCACGGTGTTTGTGTTTGTGTGTGTGTGTGTGCGCGCGCACGCAGAGAGGCTAAGATTCTGAGAGGAAGCTAATTAATCGTACTGGCTAATTAACAAGACAACGATGGATTTTCTTAGGTGATACAAAATTGCAATTACACACCTTTTTTGCTCTGTCAATTGCTTGATCGGTCTCGTTCATCATATGATTTCCCTGGTCCATTAGCTGCTGATTTGACATATCTGCAGTTTTACATTAGGCCTTAGGACGTCTCAGGATACAGAAGATAGTAATCACACATATTTGTATTCCCACAACAACTATCAAGTTGCTGCATATCTCAAGATTAGCAGGTCTCAAACGAAATGCAATAAGATGTTCCACACACTGACACTTCAGTAATTATGTAATTTGCATGTAGATTGCAGGATCGAGTGATGATAGAATATGCACTCTCTTAATGATGTTATTAATGGGTTGAAGCCAGATGTCATCCATTGATGATAAATGTTCAAATTCTAAAGTCAGATCGAGCAAGGTGACTATAACAGTAAATGTATAGATGTCAAGAGCAGAAGTGATTATTATTTAATGCTAAATCGAGTCGGTCCAAGGCCTACTGAAATTTGCTTACTTGAAGCCAGCAGTGTGTTGTCTTCTTGAAATTCTTCTCCTGGGCCCTCAAAAAGATCCACTCGCTTGTTGTCAAGATTGCTAGCATACCTACAGCATCAACAAGAATGTCTTGAGCATAGAAACTATGATACTGTTCGTCCAGAAAACCACACTTGAGTTATTGAGCTACAAGCCTATAACCTTTAGCAACAGCAGGTATGGTACTTGCAGTATAGTTACTCTGCAGTCATGTTGGTAATTACATTTTTCTAGTTATTGGTTTGACTGGAGCTTCTTGATTTCATGCTTATGAGAAGTTATTAAATGGTAACTAGTACAGTGTGTCAAAGGAAAGGATCAGAATTTTGTTGTTCATCATGTGATTTGACATGAAAATCCTCTTAAAAACTAGTAATATAGTACTATAACAAAGCCAAGAAATTTTAGAAGCCCCTGTTAGCTTCACCCTGACCGGTCTCATCACAAAAAAGAAGTCGCTATCCAAATAAACAAGTCATTATGCAGGAAAGTCCTAATAGTGAACAAGGAGTAAACCAGAGGAGATGAGGTATGACTACATCAAGTCGCTATCCAAATAAACTTCTTGAAAGCTATATATGCTAATACACATTATGGTTCAATTTCCAGGTGCATCACCATTTTAAACCATTCCCGTGCTTTATTAGTAACATAAGAAGTAAATATCCTATGCAAAGCCATACGGATACTTAAGAATGGGTGAAACAGGATGAAACAACGCATTAATACTATAATTAAAGCCAGCATAACAGTAACTTCTATGAGACTTACTGTTTCTTGAGAGCAACATATGAATTCAACTCTTTTATCTGAAATAGAAAGGAAGAAATTTCTTACGACAATCATTTCACTGAAAAAGTAATGAAAAGTCAATTATGCAGAATCTAAATACTCCAGGTAGCTGACCATTGATTGCTTTTTCTCGTTCAGCATCTTGGTTGTATCCGGACCATTTTTATAGTCCAGATCTTTCACCTCTCTGTCAAACTCTTTAATAAGCCTGGACCAGGAAGAAAGGTCATTGAACAGTCGAAATCTAAAGCTATACATGTGGACATATTTCCAAGCACTGCTTTGTGTGCGAGTGCAAACAGAAGAAAGGAGCACTTCAGTCATTGGATAGTTTATGAGAACCATATTGCCTTTACAAGTTCATAAGCAACTCAATTTTTACTTTGTCCAGGCACTAAATATTTTTTCTATATCAGTCAGTTTAATAACAAAATGAATTCTGAATTCGTTAATATCCATCTCGAAGTCGAGAGACCTCAGATAGAGAACCACAACAAAGAAAGTTCTAAGAAACAAATCAAACTCCTGCTTTCTATAATGTACCATCTTTTCTAAACATAAGAAATCCAAATGTGCAGCAAAATTCACTGCTTTCTCCTTCACAAGACTGTGGAAAGCAAGTGAGGTAACTAAAAAGCCAACCCTGTTATTAACCATCGTCGACAATTCTGAGTTACAATATTGGGGAAGTTCATTCTGTAACCAAACTGGAAAAAGGAAGGTAATTCGTACAACACCAGTGATCGCAACTGCTAATGTATACCTATGTACGCGTGTAATCTACACAATCCATTATCCAGCCAATTAAAACACATACTTCCATACTAAGTGACTAACATTCCTATCAAAACATACATCATAGCAAACCATACACCAGCAGAAGGAAAGAAACTCCTAAAACCTCCAAAACTGATAACGATAACGAAAAGAAAAGGCAATGCCGAAGCAAATACTACCTCTTACATTCGCGCATCTTATCCGTGAGCTCCTCCAGCTGCCGGCTCTGGCGATTGGAGTCCTTAATCTTCTCCAATTTCTGGAATCCATTTCTGTTTCCCCAAATCCAAAATCAATATCGATCCACAAACATTCACATATTCAAATCAACACGAAATTAACAACGCTCCAACAACAAAAAACAGGAAATGCTTACGAAAGAGCTCGAAAGATATCGGAAATCTGGCCCTCGATCTCGGCGAGCTCTTCGCTCACCGCTGACAATGAAGACATCGTCGTTCGAAAAAGTCAAAAACAAAAACGAATCCTAATGTGAACAACAACAACAACAACAACAACAACAAAATTGCCAACAATCAAAAAAAATCGATTGATTGGCTGATCGCAACACGACAAGAGAAGGCAAGCAAATGGTGATTCAAATTTGAAGGGAAGGATAATCAGAGTAATTCGGATCCAGGTAATGCGGGTCGGATCTGATTGAATTATAGTAAGGGGAAGATGAAGAGACACAGAGGCCGTCGCTGTGAGCTGGAGCCTCGTTATTTACAGTCGACGGTTTCTGTCTGTGTTGTTTTTAAATGCAATCTCATTTTCGGACATATTGTTTATTTGTCTTTAGTCCTGCAACTTTTTATACTCCACCCCAAAAGTTTGAAAAAACTGTTTTTAAAAAAAAAGTTTTGATTCTAACAAAAATAAATAAATTGGTATACATATATGAGATTATGAGTTTATTTGATGTTAGGTATCTTTCAGCACACTCTCGCACAAAGAGTATGAGATTCGTTTGACATTGCATGTGAATCTCATACTCATTGTGAGTAGAGGGTGCACCAGAAAGACCTAAATGACATCTACCGAGATTATGTATGACTACGGGCCCTTGCAAGTTAACAGGCTTGTCTTCTGGTAGTATTAAGTGTGAAGTTTTTTAGTATGCGTATAAGTGGGTATAAAGTATGTATAAAAATCATTTCAAACTCATGGGCAATTCTTAAGGATTGTAATCTTGAGTTGCGTATACATTACAAATACGATAAAAAGTTGGTTGCCAAACTATGTACGTAAAAATATTGTAATAAGTTCAACTTACTAATACTTCTCGTATCGAAACTAAATAACAATATTTTCATTTGAACCCTACACCTCATATTTACAATTTGAACTCCTAGTATTTATAAATGTAATTAAAAGTTGTGAACACAACGAGATTTAATATAAAGGATCAAAATTGATTGACATGTAAAGTTGATGTGATACGAATTAATTTGTATTTAACTGTATGGTGAAGGATGGTTTCCCTTCAATCATGACTTTAATAGAAAGAAGAAACTCTGAGTCTTGAGATGGATAAAATTTGGTTTAGAGTGGAAAAGAGAGGATTAGAAGTACACAGAACGAAAATTACAGGGTCCCAAGTGTACAAGCAGTAAAGTAAAGTTAATTCCCTGTTCTTCTTATTATTTCTTTTCAACTTCTGTGATGTGTTTCAAATAAACAAAAGTTAAAATTTAACATTATTAGTGCGATAATTGCGTGCGATTTCGTGCGCATAGTTTGGCTTGACCAGTTACACTTCTGTCCTTAGGTGAAGTTGAGAATTTGAGACATTACCTGGCTTGATAATTTGTCTTCCCTATTGTGGCGATAGTATAGATCGCGTGCTAGCATGCATCGTAATTATCAGCAAGATTACACTTTTTTCTTTAATTAGTTTTCATATTTATCTTACTATCTCATCTTTAAATACGATTTAATTTTATATTTAAATATAATATTAAAAATTTAATTATTTTATAGTATGCCGTAATGGTATATAATAATGGGATTCTACTGCCTAAAACACCACTTTAAATTCATATAAACTCATTGTTGTCAATATTAAAACTAAAATTGAATAAATTATTACACTAAACACCCAAGTTTCACCTGTTTCATTGGAGTTCTTACAAAAAACGCAACATGCAAAAGACAATGATCACAAAAGTGGTGTAAACGAAGGATCACAAACTACAAAAGGTAACTTTAGCGTGTTTGTTGTCCAAGGTGAAGAGCACAAGCAATATGATAGACTATCATTGATAGTACCAGCGATGTAACAGCACTAAAATACTTGTTTCAGCAAAATATACAGCAAAGTGCCAATACGGTCAATTAATCCAAATAACTTATCATAATTAAGTTGATAAAACCATGTTATATGAATACAACAAATTGTTTCCTTGGACTGGGAATTCGACCAGAGAAAATATGAAACATACCGGCCCAATTTGATGAGAGTTGGGAGAAATTGCATACAGTATCAGAAGATAAATAAAAGCACTAAGTGAAGATCTAATTGCTGGGTGTTGGGATACTCCACAACACAAGTAAAATACAAACCTAACAATCAATAGTTTCCTGTCCTGTCGAAGATTTATTGGATGCCGAAATTTCATTCTGATAGAGACTAATAGCTGCTATCAGATGAACTTCTAGTTGCTGCACCCTTACATTAGATAGAATGGCTGCTCGGGACTGTAGCATAGCGAGGTGTAAATCTTGAACCTTTGACCGCAGAAAATTTAGAACCAGAGCTCGGAAGAGTCTTCTGTGCCATATGGCTGTGCTTGGGAGTTAGTACTCCAGTATCAAGGTTTATGAACCTTGAACCCAAACACTCTCGGTACATAGTTCAAAATAGACTTCGGTGGCTTGAGGTGTCCGTAGGTCATCAGGAACAGGTGCGGAAATGTAGTACCAAAATAGGCTCCATCAATACCTATTCTTTGTTAAAGGAACAATTGAAGAACAGAGAAGTCGGGCAGGAATACAGAATAAAAAACAAAATGCATCTCTGCAAAGTTATATGCACAAGGACATGAACCAACATGCAGGACACTAAATTTCCCTAAAAAAGAATGTTTCACCTAAATGTATACAGAATTTTAGCATATTAATGGCTAGATGATGAAACAAACAAGTCATTTAAGAATTATTCAAGCTTTATAGCAATTAACATTACAGCCATAGATTCCTACTCAATCTGAAGGAAATGGTGAATAATGAGATTCGAAGGAACTTTTAAACACCTCAGTTTTGAAGTAGGAAAATTTACTTTCATTCAGGGGAGAGTTATATACTGCTACTCGAAACCACTTTATAGTTTTAGCTAATGTGGAAGTCTGTACTAATCTCCACGTAGAGAAGATCCCCGCATATTAATTTAACAGAAAATCAGAAATGGAACCGACTTGATTCTTGGAGAGAATTCTTTTGGTCCTTTTCAAAGAGGGAATGGGATTGAATGTCACATTTGGTTTTCAAATTTAACAGAAATGCAGCTGAATGTAGCACAAGTAAAAGGATACTCTCTTGGAACCTGGATCGAGGTGTGAAAATATCTTCACACTTGGGACAGTAAATTTTCACAGTGCCTTGGCGGGGAATATCTGATTCGCCAACAGGGAGGCAAGGCTGTCCAGCACAATAAACCCTTGGGCATCTTCCGAATTCCCCATTCTTAAATTTCTCTTGCTGCAAGAAACCAGACAGTGGCTAATTACAAAGGGAAATGGACCAAACAGAGTAAGACTTGAAGAACTTTTTCGTACCATAGCAGCTAATCCTTTAGTCGTTAATATGTACCGGACATGTATTAAGCCGTAAAGCATCTCAGCTGCTGATTCAACTAGTTCGTTCTGCTCTTCAGTAAATGAATCACCTAACAAAATTGAGCTTTTACAGTTAATTGTAATCACTTCAAAGTGCGATTTGTGTACCACTAAATCATAAGCAAAAATCATCACATGATGAACAGTGAGTCCGTGACATGGGTATTTCACATGTAATTTAAATGCAAAACACAAACGGTGCCCTAATTATAGCGTGTTTTAAATAAACAAAGATAACCATCTTTCTAAAATGCCTTAATTTCATATTAACATGCCAGTGAATTTCTGTGAAGGCAGCCTTGGAATAAGAGAGATAAGGTGAGAGGCTGAA
>JAYMSP010001393.1:0-32721 GCA_036897095.1 Plantago elongata | reverse complement strand
TTAAAAAATTTCTTTAAAATTTAATTCTAGCATTTTAAATGGAAGTATGAATATTCGAGTTAATTTAAAATATTAAACGTCGCGCGAAAACGTCAAGAAATTAGTAACGACTAATAAAATAATAATAAAATAATAAATATAAAAATATTTATTTTATTTTTGGTACGGCTTAAGTTCGACTCAAGGATCGTCCAGGAATCAGTTTCGTAATTTTCTGGAATTTATTCGCGAGCCGTTCGAAATCCAGAAGATGACGGATATATTATAAGTCAACAGACCAAGTTCATTTTCCCCAAATCAATCGGGTTCTTCTTCTCCTTCAACCAACTCGCTGCTTCAACCAAAGTTCCCAAATCAATTTCGCCATTTTCTCTCCGGTTCCGTGCCGATTGGCACCGTTGCTCACCTCACTGCGCCCCCGCGCTCATCCTCCGCGCGTCAAGGGCCGCGCAACCCCGTGCCGACATTGCGCCCAACCGGAGCCGCCACCGGTCCGCTCCTCCACGAACCATTCCGACCGAGCTGGCACCCGCAAGCCGCCGCGTGGCTCGGAAGGCACGCATGGGTGCCACATGTTGGCGCCTCCGTGTGCCGCCTAGCCGTGCCCCATCTATATATACCGTGCTCCCTTGCATCTCTACTCCCTCACACCGTAAGAAACAGGCTGCTACTACACCTCAATTTCCAATTGCTTCTTCTTCCCCTCTCCACTCTCAACCGAGCTCCACCTCCGCGCCACTATTCACTCCACCGCACCGGATTTCTGCCTTCGACTCCGGTTAGTTCACTCGCCTATCGCCTTAAGCTATTTGGTCGGAAAAATGAACTAGTGTAGTTTGATTTAATTAAATATGTTTAGCCTACTGTAGTATAATGGTTACATGGTGATTGAGAATACACTGCAGTGGTGTAAGTAGGATAACTGATGATGGATGTTGTGATTGCCGATTAATGGTCTGTTGATGGTATACTGTAGAATACACTGTAATTTTGTTTATGTAGAATATGGTGGATGAATGAGGTGTTGATGGGTTGGTGTTTGGCTAGGTTGGTCGTAGTGAATTGCCGAGATTGGAATGGCATTAGTGAGCTGTAACATACCGTAGGTTGATAAGTACTTATTGAATTGGTCTGTTGGAATTGTGGATGGGTGTACACTGCAGTGGGTATGTAGATAGAAAGTGGATACTCTGTTGAATTCTAAATACACTACAGTTAGTAATAAGATAACGAGGAAATTGAATACATGGCTAATGGTAAACTACTGCGGTTGGCAGAAAAATGAATAGGAAATAGTTAGATACTGCAAACTGTTGAATCCGGAATGATATCAGTAAATTGTATAAGCTATTGGTTAACAATGTATTAATTGGCTGAGGTTCATAAGTACGCTAGGATAGACATCGTTAAGATAGGAGGATATTAGTACGTTGCCGGTAATTACCAATAAGGATGCAAAGTATAATCATGATATTTTCCTTCCATATACACTTAGCAGAATGAGCAGGAAGAACACTGTACCAAGATAAAATGAATGTTGCTATGCTTAAAGTATAAGAAGCTCAATTACCGTGGTATAATGATGGTGATAGGATAATAAATAAGACGTCATAGGATAACCAAAATATGGTGGTAAGCGGATTGCGAAGATTATTAGGTGAGGTGTAACACTAGCTAAATAATTAAGAATAGCGTAAGGACTATCATATTGCCTATGATCTAATTGTAGGAACTAGCTAAACTAGTAAAAAGGATTAATGAAAACTTGCACGAAGCTTGCGAAGCTAGAAAACTAAAATACTTGAAAGAAGAATTATAGGGCACTTGCGAAGGTAGGAAGATACTAGACTCAGCTTAAGTAATCGTGATAAAGGAAAACCGGTTATCGGAATGTGAGGTTTATAAACTTTGACCGGTGACGGCGCACGATAAGAGCGCAAATACTATAGTATTTATGAAGCATTAAAATTAGTAACTTACGACTGTAGGAATAAATAAGTCGAAGTAGTGAGAAGTGGAAATGCATATTATCTAATTAATTATTGGAAACTTGTTAGGCTAAGTAGGATGCGCTAGTGATAGAATTATAAAGTAAAAGACCGGAAATAAACGTTGTATAACATAAGCATAAATAAATTACTTGAGTAACTGTTGAAGATTAGAACTGTTTATTATTACATAATTGCATGACTAGCTGATTTAATTATTATGAAAACTGGGGATAACATTTGGGGATTTGATTAAATAATTGTAACGTTGACGTTAAGGTTCTTTATCTGTTTATCAGGAGACGTTGAACCAACTGATTTACAAGACTCTGAAGGTGAGGGATAACTGGCTTTCGGCATCAGGCCCTGGGAAAAACCAAAGTGTCTTCTATCCTTGTTTACTTTCCGTATTCATGTTGTTTATGAGATATTTGTTCGAAACCACTTCACCTACGTGCTAACTCTGACTAACTCGACTCGAGTACTAATTGCGATTATTAGATTAACTCCGAGTCTAGTAAATTGAATTGCTGCACATGACTTGTTCTAGCTCGTTATTATGTCACCCATGATACATCCTAAACTGCATTTTGATTATGTTCTGTCATTCCACCTGAATTGCATGCATTGCACGAAAATGATTTTGAATATTGTACTACGTGGGAAATATGCACTGACTCTGAAAATGATTTTGAAAGCAACCACCCATACATAATTTTGAAAATGAATATGGTCAACACTGTTGACAAACAATGTGATATATAAATATGTATGCTGAACAGCTGGGGCCATACGAGCCTTACAACATGATTATGGATTATGCCTTGAAGAAGCTGGGGCATATGCCTTGCACTATGAATTATCCCTTGAAGAAGCTGGGGTATATGCCTTGCACTATGAATATGAACAACTAGGGCCATATGTGCTCTGCAGCATGAAAATGTATTTTGCCAAGGAGAAGTGGGAATATCAAACCGCATATTGCTTGTTTCAATTCTGTTTTGCATGTCTTTTAAAACCATTACATGATTATTTTGACGAGGTGGATTGCTGCATTAAACATGTTCATACACGCATTCCATGCATGCCTGATTACTTTCACTTAGTCGTATGACTAACCCTCTCTCGTTCAATTATGTTTTTCCCAGGACAAGAGCACGAAGAGGGCTTCGAGTAGGATAGCTGACTGTTCGGGGTTAGAGTGTACTACTTCCACGTAACACGACGTGGGTCTCTTTATGTTTTCAAACTTGTAACATTATATTTGATTTTGTAGTATTTAGTACTTTAATTATATATATCTATCAAAGTGTTTGGAAGTCGGCATTGTTCCTTGACGTCCAGACTAGGTCGGGGCCTTACATAGGATGATTTACTTAACAATTACAAGACCTGATATATCTTTTGCCTTGCAGAGTTAAGCCAGTTTATGAGTTGCCCAACTCATAAACATATGGAAGCTACACATCATGTTTTGAGATATCTCAAACAATCACCAGGGCAGGAGATTTTCTATTCAAGTCAAAGCTCATTACATTTAAAAGGCTTCACAGATAGTGATTGGGCAGCTTGTCAAGATACAAGATGCAGTATATCAGGTTATAGCATGTTTCTTGAAGATTCTTTGATATCTTGGAAGTCCAAGAAACAAACAACTGTGAGCAGTCAATCACATAAACAGAATATATGGCTGCAACATCATCAACATGTGAAATACAATGGCTGAAATACCTTCTTCAAGATTTTTGCATAATTCATACACATGCTACTATCTTATATACTGATAGTATGTCTGCATATCATTTGGCACATAATCCAGTTCAACATCAAAGGACAAAACACATAGAGATTGATTGTCATGTGGTCAGAAATAAAATTGTAGATGGAACAATCAAACTTGTTCACATCTCCAATCAAGATCAACTTGTAGATATCTTAACAAAACCTCTCCCTGTTCAATTGTTTAAACACTTTCACTCTAAGCTGGGATTGGTGAATATCCACTCTCATCTTGAGGGGGATGTAAAGATATGAAGAAAGCTGAAAAAAAGAAGAAAGAAAACTGAAGAAAAAAATGAAGAAAGCTGAAGAAAAGAAACAGACTGCTGAAAGAAGAGTAACAGAAGAAACGTTTTTCTTCCCGTTACGTTTATTGTATTAGTAAATGTACGACTTGTACATTGTGCTCAAAATGTCGTACATTAGTTAGTTACAATTGCAGTTAGTTTAGTTTAAATACAATTTAAGTGTTCTTCCTGCAATTCATTCAATTTTCTTGTAATTTCTTCAAGATTTGTTCAATACACTTCTTTACTTTCAGTTTATGAAAGATTACATATAACGGCACACAAACATATAGTATAATTTTTTTATAAAAAAACCAAATTTAAATGTAATGTATGGTGCAATGAAATAATTTCATTTTAAAAGAAATGATAACTAAAAGAAAGTAGATTTTAAATTATTAGATAGAGTGATGAAGAGTGAGAAATGATCACGTATCGCCCGTTGAAGTTTCGGTAGATGATTGATTAGGATCTTGAATAAAACATCTTTTTGGCTTGAAGATTGTGTCATCGGAAACTCACATTAGGCATGAATCGAAAGTTCGTACACCAC
The DNA here is from genome assembly GCA_036897095.1 of Plantago elongata. Taxonomy (NCBI): domain Eukaryota; kingdom Viridiplantae; phylum Streptophyta; class Magnoliopsida; order Lamiales; family Plantaginaceae; genus Plantago; species Plantago elongata. Next base: position 28,114 of record JAYMSP010001393.1, on the reverse strand, counting down.
TAAGATCATATAGTAGAAACTAAAATTAAGCATGAATCACAAGCATCATTTTTATAGATTTGAAATAACACGATCACTTAAGATAAATTTTAAAGGGCTTAAATTCGAACTTCAATATATAGATTGTATAACATATAAATACGTAGTTGTATTTGTTAGGTTATGTTTTTCTCAATTTTATTTTTTTAAATTAATTTGAATAAACTAACTGAACCGAGCGAGTTTATAAAGGTGTCAAAGTGGTATTGTCAACAAACTTGTGATACGATCCATATATTATATCCAGAACATGTACAACTATTTCAAAATTAGTGTTTCCTAAATCCCAATTCCAAACGAATTCAACTCACGAACTTGCTAAACAAGTACATATTAATAAACTCCTATATATATTGAACGAGACGCAAATACGAAATTCATTAATACACTTCACATTCTTCTTCTTCTTCTTTCTTTCTTCTTCCTTTTTCCTGCTACTAATCAAAATTCTTCTCCAATGGATTTCTTCAAATCGACTACCCCAACCAACTCACCACCGCACACCCCCAAAGGCAGCTACTCACCCTCCACCCCTCCCTCGACTCCTCCGCCCGAGCCCAATTTCTTCCAAATCAGGCTCCCATCCTTACTCGACAACTACTACAGAGATCTCCAAGAATTCACCTCTGCTTTGAAAAACGACACTTCAATTCTCCGCCAAGCCGCAAGCCGTGCCGTCCAGGACCTTCCGGCTCGGCTCGAATCCGGCGCCGCTTTCGCTCAGGAGTCGCTCGAAGCTGTTGGGGAAGCAGTTGACAACGTGGGTTCGACCTTTTCTGGTATTATTCGTAATAAAAATCGGAACTTTGATTCGAATCGAATTGGGTTGGGGGAAAGGCGGAGAGTTGTGAAGCCGTATAGTAGGTTGGACGCGATTATTCGTGGGTTGCAATGCGATGTTAAGACTTATTGCGAGAAAGTTGAGGAGAGGGATTATGCTGAGTGGGAATTAGGGTTTAGAATTGGGGATAGGGAGGAAGAGATTGGGGAATTGGTTGATGACTCGAATTCGAACGGGAAGTCGGTTGTGAGGGAGATTTTCAATGAGGTTGTGCCGGAGATTGTGGATGAGAACACCTTTTGGTGTAGGTATTTTTATAGGGTTGATAAGGTGGTTAAAACGGAAGAGGCTAGGTTGAGGATTGTTAGGAAGGCGTGTATGGAAGAGGAGGAGGAGTTAACTTGGGATGTCGAGGATGATGCGGAGGATGTTGGGTGTAAAGCTGGTGTGTCGGGGGCGAAAGAAGGTTCGGAGGATGGTGGGAAGGTGGATGAGAAAGAAGGGTCGGAAGGGAGGCTTGGAAGTGATTATTCGGTTATATCAAGCAGAAGGTCATCACATGTAAGTGACTTTTCTTGGGATGAGATGGAGGATGGTTTGCAAAAGCAGTCGACTGGACTTGATGGAGATGAGGAGCTCAGCTGGGATGTCGAGGACGAAGAACAAACCTCCTAGACATGATGTTACAATACTACTTGCTAGTTGTCTCTTGCATCTCTTGATTGTTTGCAAGCCAACTTGGAAATGTCAATTAGGTAGATATGGCGTCCTGTTTTTAGTTACCTTTTCTTGTTTATATAATGTTGTCTATAATTGCTCGATACTTTCAAAAGCAAAGGTGAAATAATTATACAGTGATTGCTTAATAATAGGCTGTACTTCATCCACTTCGTTTCGTCAGTCTGAGGAGTGAGATTGGAGCCACAGTGTGTGTATATATGCAGCGTTCTTAATTTTACCTTCTCCTGTATTGAATATGGTTTAATTTAGTGCCATTTTCATAAGTTTCCAGTATTATGTTGGTTCCTCTTGTTGATTTCACTTAATTGGTTCTTTCTTGTGCCCATCTATATTTGTTTATATAATTTAATATCTCCTCTTTAACTTTTGCCCCTCTTATTAGTCTTCTGTGATTCGTTTGAACTTTCAGTTTGCATGGAAAGTTGAGAGCATTGTGGGATGAGTTGAGTCTTAGAAAATACTGGCCTTTCCTATACATTAGGAAAACCTATGCAAAACCCTTGGCTGGGTGGTGGTGTTAGTCTAGATTAGAATGGTGTCCGTGTTCATACGATGTAATATCACTTACCTGAGTCTGATAGCATTGGATTTTGAGGTGGTGCATGATTGTTCTTTCCTGACATGTGGTGTTCATTAAGAATTTCTTGTCCTAATACTCCTCAGAGTTGGGGATCGTTTTATTTTAGTCCAAGCCCCAAGGGCAGCATGAGGGCTGTGTAGAAAATTGCAGGGTTGAACCTAAATTGCAGTTTTATTTGCCCGTTACCTTTAATCATGCTATTACAAGAAATAGTTGCCTGGCAGAATGAATTTTGCTTCCTATCATAGCCCGTCAAAAGCATAAAACCCAGAACGGTTTCCGCAAAATTGATCCTGGTGTTGGTTTTTACTGCACTGAATCTGTTTTATCAAAGTTATGCATGAATATCGTCCAGTAAAAACTCTATACATTTATATTGTCGGAATCGAGAAATTTTTTTCCCCACCGAGTTTTTTTTTCAGTAGAGGTTTGTACTAAAAATATTTTTTTTATTATAAAATAATGTGCATAACTTACTTATATTTATTTGATTAAATTACTAATACTAATTTGACGAGCTACAATGTATTTTGTACAACAAGAAGGTTCATGTATCGATAAACTACTACTTACGTGGAAGTTAAAAGATAGGTTTACCAATCACAAGTTCAAATTACTATTACAAACAACTTTAGATTGGATAAGTATTTTACGTTTTAAATTTTAAATAGAAGTGCATCTTTAAGAAGCTTCACCTCCAACTGATAGATTGGGAGTTCGAGTCACCCTTTACTCGTTTCAAAAATAAATAAATATATATAGATCTATTTTATTGAATTTTATGTCATTTATTACTATAGAGATGTATCATTACTTAAGAATGAATCGGAGAAAATTATGAAATATGATAATGTGGAGTTTATTCTTATTTATAATTATTTTCAAGTCGGAACTTGAAATTTTTATGATTATAAATAGTTTATTCTTTTATAGAGTATTTAATTTTTATGGAGTTTTTACTATAAATGAGTTTGCTTCAGATAATATCTTAGATCATGTTTGTTATACCGCTGCAGTGACCATCTCTTCACTGAAATTAAATATTTTGTACACAAAATAACTCAATTTCAATTGAAAAGGAACACTCAAATTTTATACAAATCCGTCCCCCAGACTTAGGGCGGTGCCATTGTAGCTATCTGGATTCAGGATAATGTAACCTAGTTGTTTCTTTTTACATCTGGTAAATAGCTTCTGGAATATGGGCAAAGTTAATTAAATAAGTGGATGGAAAAAGGCGAGCATAATAAATGCTCGACTCTAATATTCTCCTTCCAAATAATAGCAGTAAAGAATATGATCTAGGGTAATATTGGATTACAATTACAAACATTAGGCATCAAAGTGAAGTAGTATTTTGCTCCAGGTTTTTGTTGCTTTGTCATGAGTATTGAGAGAGCTAAACGTTCATAAAAATTTCATAAAAATTTTAGTCAACACTTAATTTGTGTTTGATATTGACCCGTTCAAACAGTTCGTGAACACATTAATTAACAAACGAACACGAACACAAAATATATTATTCGGTAGATCGTGAACAATTATATATATATATATATAATAAATATATTATTTAAAATAATATAGTAAGTATATAATACAATAATACATTCTACTCCATTTTGAATAGTTTTTTACCAGTAAATCGTCTTAATTTATATTATTCGTAGGATGAATGTATTATATGATGTGAGATTATAATATTTACTTTAAAATATGATTAATGATGTACCTTTTATTTTATTTTTGTAATGTTTTTACTTATTTTTTTAAATTTTAATAACGAATAAATTGTTCGCGAATACATTCTTAACGAAGCAACGAACTGACTGTTCGCAAACAAAAGCTTAACGAACACTAACGAACAAACACGAACAAACGAAAACCTTAACGAACTGAACATGAACAAGTGAATGAGTTGTTCAACGAACACGAACATAAACACTAAAATTCTTAACGAACAAATATTCGACAAGCTCCATGTTCAGTTTATTTGGTTTGATAAACGCCTAAGTCCATGCTTTTATTGTTTATTCTGTAAAGTTTGGGATTTCCCTTCAGCTTCTCACTTAAGTTGGGCTTGGGGTTATGGTATATCTTTTGTATGGGACTGATTGTTCCCTTCGTTTCGTTTACTTTCAGTTCAGCTTCGTCTGAATGTTCTGGTTTTGTGGCAGAAGTATCAAACTGAACAAAAACTGATCTTACGAAATATGCAGTGGACATGATCACCATGAACACAACCAAACAAAGATAAGAAAGTGGTTTCTACATTCAGTTTCATCAAGTAAAATGTTCTTTAGTTGCTCGCGTCAAGTGTGATTAAAGAGATGAACGAGCACGAGTTTTCTCTTCAAGGTAGTACAAACTTCATGATCGCGATCACAATTGTTGAAAATTGTGAAACTAAAGCTCTGGTCTCTTAAACTCCATTCAATTCATTTTCATGTAGAACAGAGCATAAATAGGGCTAGTTTAATAAAGTGAAGTAGTTGATGAACTAACAATGATTTGTCACTAGCATCATTATTTAAGTATGATCAAATTCTTAAAGCTGTAATAAATGCATTTCATATATTTGATGAAACATCTCCATACCTCAAGGAAAAAAATACTTCTGTTTCATATTATTGATCAAGAAAATCAATAAACTTTAGCCCCCAAATAGTATTTCAAAACCTCATAAGTGAGTAATTACTAAACAAAGTCTAAAAGCGATTACTTAAAGAAAACTTCAGAAAAGAAAATGCTATTTGTATCAACACCTTCTTGCGAGACATGAAGTCTCTACATAACCTGTTTGACAAAATTACTATAGTCGGAATGGGAGAATGTACAAATTATTAACCACCATAATAAGCTAGTTGAGAACAGAAAACACAACTTGAAGTCTCAACAGAAACAAATTTATGTAGTTGATTCAAACGTGTTCACATAACTTCTTCACACATTCTCAGGGGTAAGCAATGTACGATCTCCAGGGGGTACTTACAGAATTTAAAGTAATCAGCATAGTATTGCTCAAAACAAAACTACTATAAGGAACCAGGTTGAGTAGGTTCAGTTGTCCTGTTTCAGCATCCTCAGAATAGTGAGGAACAAGTTGAGAACATCCAGGTAAAGTGTGACGGATGCCCAGATGTACTCATCATATGTGAAGCGCTTGATGAGGTTATCTGTATCATATACTATGTATCCTGAGAAAATTATAGCACCTATAGCCCCGTAGACTGCATTAGCAGTTGATCCCAGAGGGAAGAACACCTGCATCATCAATACAGGAAAGGTTTGTTATCCGAAATCAATATAATCACAGGGATGATAAGAGACAAATAAAAGGAGTGGAAAGAGAAGAGATACCTGGAGGAATCCAGTCAAAACCAATACAAAGAGGCTAGTAAACAAGATTGGTCCTAGATAACTGAAGTCCTTGCCCTTCTTAGCAGCCCAGAAAGTGTATCCAGTCAGAGCTGTTACGACAGCTGATGTCAAGATTAAGGCTTCAAGGACAATTGCACCTGAGGATGACAAAGATTGACAAGGAAAGTGCAAGTAAGAAAATATCCACACTATAGTTTTGAGTTAAATAATGCACAAACTACAACAAACCTTCAGTATTGGCACAGCTCACACCAACGGTGAGACTAATGGAAGCAGTGAATAGCCCAAGGAAAATGAAGTTGAGTGGATGCTTGTGCTGATATACATGTAGTGGCCAAAGCACTGTTCAAGATTAAGAGTCACCAGTTAGACATGAAAAATGATGAAGAGTAAAACAAAGTAGTAAAAACAAGGCCTGATATAATTCATTGGGAAGAAACTCAAGTTTCATCTATTTCTTCACCTACTTTCCACATGAACCAACACTGATCGCAGTTAAAGCTAACTACAAAAACATGCCTGATGTGCCAAAACTACAGATTACACATTATAGAAACTTGAGGACATACCAACAATTAACATTTGTTTAGATCAACCTCCTAACAGAATAACAAGACTATGAAAATATGGCTCGCATTTTCATTTCCTCGGTATCCCAACCAAGAGCACACTAGGATTTATGTTCAAATGATGCAAAATTCAAAAGAAGCGGACACCAGCTGCCAATATTCAATGAATCCCTAGTGTTCGTAGTATTCTCTTGCCTGTTCTAAAATGCTCCATCTATCCTCTCCAAGGACTGCAAGTACTCTCCAATCCTTTCTTCCAAATTTCTAAAAATACACTATCATTCATCTCTCTGTCCTTTTACAACGTCGTTGGAGAGGCAGATACAATCATAGCGGCATAGCCGCTCGCAAGAAGCGCCATCTAACTCTATAATCAGTTTACATATTGGTTCAACTGTTATGCAATCTTAAAGCGCGAGTCATTAAAATTTACCCAGTGCCTAAATTAAATTCCACTTTATTCTCCACAAGCGCATAACGAGCCAGAACATCTACATGATCTGCTGTTCAACTTTAAAGAATAGACTAGTTTCTGAACGACAGTTATTTCAACTCCACCCAACTAGTGCACGAAATACCAGATCAAACTCATTAGCAATAACAAAAACTACAACAATAATTAAAACACACCAATCATTAGAAGCTTGATCATAATTAATAACCACAAATCGCGCCAAAATGAGATTAGCAAGCAATAGTCGCGAGACGATAAGAATTAAAAACGAAGATCGGAAATGGAAAAGGCAGACTCACAAACAAAGGGGGTAAAGAGGAGGAAAAGCAACAATCCGGAATTTCCACGAAGAAGATCGTTGATCGGAGCGTAGAGAACAGTAGCGGCGGAGATGGCGGTGGTGATGAGGAGTTGAGCGGATAAGATACCGTAGACTTTGCGAATGAAGCCCCAACGAAGCTGATTCTCTCCTTTACCGATTCCAGGGTAGAGCATACCGCCCGACTCAAGGTCGATTTCTGCGCCTTTCATCTCCGTTGCGCCGCCGCTGCTGCTGCTCACGCCGGTGTAGCTGTGCATGGTGGTTGATTGATTTTCCAGATCTCCGATTGTACAGACGACTTTAGGATTGTGTATCTGGTTTCTGGTACAAATATCTATCTACACTTTTCGTTGATCGGTTGAGGAATATAAATATTTATTATTTTTCTCTATTTTATAAAGAAAGGGTTATCGGGTCGGATAAGTTCGATTTCCACTATTCTACTCCACCATAAAGTCTACCAATAACGCGTAGTATCGGTATGGAATACTCTAGGCAATTTACTCTCTATCTCCTGTCCAATTTTATATACCTTTATTTATTTAGTTCCATCTCAACTTTACATTTTCACCATTTGAATGTGGAATTTATCTTCCCCTATACACTATATTTGTATACTCTTTTATGCATTTCCCCACTACTTTATCACTCTCATACTTTATTACATTATTTCTACTTTATTCAATATTCTTTTTATATTTGTGTCCGATCACACAAATAAATGAACTCAAAACGAAAGGAATATTGTCTTAGCAAGTCTTCTGAGAAATGATCTTATAAAAAGATTAAAAGAGACGGACAAACATTACGATTATAAAAAAATATTAAAGATTTACTGAGAATATTAGTAATATAAACATACATAAAAGATCATATAAAATATTTTAATAATGATGTTTAAAATATTATATATATAATCATGTGTTGTCTAAATTGATTTTTATTAGTATATAGTAGGGTAGGAGTGGTGACTAGGTGAACAAACACTTAAAACTGATAGTACAAATATAACTCATTCACTACCCTTTGATTCAAATCATAACAAATTTTAGTTATTTGAGATTTGACCATCAGAATCGGAATGAGAACTGATTTCATACACCTACCCGTTTGATTCAATTTTACGTATGATATGCTAGGCCAAAATGTGACTCTCCATTTGATGGTATGTAGAATTCCACATTGTCAGATTTTTCCATCTGATTGTGAAATATGACTCGCTAACAATTTTCTATATGATAGTGAAGTGAAATATGAGTCACTAACAATACTTTTCATAATTGGTTGTAATACCACCAAAATGAGTCTTTCCAATATGCAGTATGACACCATTTAACATTTTCTTATTTTCAGTTTAGCTTCGAACCGATCTGAATACAAATACTCGTTAGATGATCACCACGTGTCATTAAATTCAATCTGATTCATCCATTTTAATTCGAAGTGATTTTTTCAATAACTTATTAAAATTTATATTTTAATAATTAAAAATTTTCATAAAATATATTGTGACTATAATACCCTTATGATATGATTAAATTTTATCTATGAACTATATATATTATAATTATTAAACTTAAATATCTTGTGGTAATAACGAGTTTGCAAATTTATCCAACTCGAGATAATCAATGTCATTTAAACTTTTATGGATCCTAACACTCGAGTCGATCGGCATATTTGCATGATTCTCAAGATGAAGAACCCTAATTCTCTATACCAATTAATCGCAATATTCCACAAAATCGTGCCAGAAGTTTGAATAGTTTCTCGAAATTCATTGAAATTGCACCTAGCTTCGTAAAGAAGAAGAAGAAAAGTCATCAAACGGCTCAAGCAAGAAATTATGGTATCTGATGAAGATATTTGCAGAAGCAACACCAATACACCAGTTTCGGAAAACAAATATTCTAAGTGGCTTGGCCTTTTTCTTCTCTTTTCCAAAGAGATTCTAGTTGGATGTAGCAAATAACCAGAGCCCAGAGGTAAGAGAGAGGCAGAGCAGTAAAATAAAGGAATTCCATTCCTTGACCACAAACGTTATCAGAAGATGATGGAAACGAATCAATTCTTGATGTTCGATTGGGAAAAAGACCAAGGTTCATGTACGGTGAATTGGAACAAAGTGTTGGTCGATTGGGTAGAGATGTGGATGGAGAGTCACTGCAGTGGTCACGGGCCGCGACATCGACGAGGAAGAGAAGACGTGAACTGGGGTTGGAAGAGTGAAAGAATAATTGCAACTAAAATAATTATATTTATGAATTCAATCGAGTTTTGATAGAGGTATAATAAAAGATTTATAATTTATATTAAAATACAAATAATATAGCATAATTTATGAGATCGTACCAGATGATCATCTAATAAAAATTTATATGTAGGTCAGTACGAAGTCGACCTGAAAATAAAAAAGTATCATTATCTATTATTTTAATACTAATAAAAAAGTTATAAGTAATTATTAGTTCTAGAAAGTATTGGTTTCTCGCTTCCTCAATTCTAGGCCATATTAAATTATATTTAAAATTTTAATTTAATGTTTATACATTATATATACGACTAATAGGAATTTAATACATATAAAAATTTTATAGTGAAATTTGTGATTTTTATAATTTTTATTATATATTATTAGAGAACTTCATGTACGCATACATATAATTAAAATGACGTATATATTTTTTTAAAGTATGAATTTAAAAGTAAATGAATAATAATTATACATGTGTATCTGTATGTCGAGGGTAACTAGTAATAGACTAATATTAATAATCCTTCACGCGTAGTAGGGTAAAGGAAGTTGAAAACGTGTTCACTTCCTCACTCCGGCAATGCAAACTTAAAGACTATATGGTTAGGAAATTTATAAAAACTACGATTAAAAATAACAGTTACGTTAAAATTGACTAATAAGACGAATATTAAAATCAATTCTTAAAATTTATAGTGTAAAGTAATTTAATAGTTCATTATACAAATTGTAAAGAGATAAATAATTCATTTTGAGGAATTAGATATGTAATATATTAAATATGAAATACGTAGTTTTTAAACTTTTCACAAATCGATTTCACAATTAATTTATGAATTAGGATTTATTTGATTACGAGTCTCTCCTAATATACTGTTCAATCATGAAGAATATGTGATCCGTATACAATATAACATTACATGTGAATTTTACAGTAGGAATATACTTTGAGTGACTATAATCTCTGAAAACATGAATTATCAGCTGAAAATAATGCCACCAAAAATCACAATATGCGCCAAAAGGAAGCTGCTGTAGAAAACAACACTCAATTTCTTTCTTACTTTCTTTTAATTCATCACTGAGAGAAAAAATTGAAACTTGGGAAATGGGAATTGTTTGAAGCTGAGTAATTCTGATATGACTGGAGTTGGGAAATTCAAGCAATAACAGAGCGTGCTCGATAAGCCAATTAGCAAAGGCAAGCAAGAGATACTTACAGTTCTACTGCTACTAACTTTCTCTATTCCAGATTCTCAATTGCATACGCTATTCCTATGTTTTCGTTTTCTTTCATTTTACTAAAACCCTATGCAACTAGTAGATTTATCAGGGGTATGGTATCAGATTGTGAGATGTTTGGTTGGCTTCTTACTCGGACTAAAACGAACCCAATTGCAAGAATGGGCGTAATAGAGAGTAGAACCTAAGTGCAACCAATAACATTTGGTTTGGCTGGAAAAAATTGAATGAATTTGACATGCGTTTGAAATTCTAATCTCAAAAAGCTTTTGTACTTGGTTACATAAAATTTAGATGTTGTTAATGTTATTATCTTCATGAACATGTAAAAAACCATTCGTAACTTTATTATTATTGCAATTGAACAAGCTATATATTACCCTCACTTAACTTATTTAAACTTCTGTATTCCCTCACCATTAGATTCTTTCTCTAGCCAGTTGCAACTGAAACGAAAGGAAAGCTTAGCTGAAGTGCCGGACAGCCGGACTACAATTTTGGTCTCCCGTGACGATCTTCGAGACAACTGCTGTCGCCAATGCTTATAGGAAGATTCCTTTTCAGTTTACAACTTTACATTATATATGCTGAATTTCGATAAGATTATATGAATTCCCAAAATTGTTATATATGGAAAAGACGCTGACTGCAGCTTCAAAGCAATAGAAATGCGCTATGGCCATCAATGACAAATATTAATATTATGTGTGATTTGTGAAATTCTTGCACTATCTGTAGGACATATATATTCAGCTGCCTGGCCTTCTTTAACATCATATAACTATCTCGAAGGAGAAAGTCTAGTAAAATGCTTGATTTTCCTATACAATAAGGAAAGAGCACATTAGATTAGACTAGTGTGAGCATGCTAAACACTTTGTCTTGATGGTATATGGTATTTTCTAATATTTAGAAAAATCAGTTATTTTTCAAGAATTAACCCTTCAATAGTGTACTGGTGGTTTAGCGCCCAACATGTACCAAGTAAGCTCATTAATATTCTTATTAGGTTTTGTTACATATATAGAACAAATATGTTTTGATTACTTTCCCCTTCCTCTCCTATTGCAAATGTAATATAACGACGAATATGCTTGGAACCGGAAAATTTTGTCTGATACTTCACCAGAAACGTATGTAGACACTTCCAAGTTTTTCTTGTAGAATATAATAGTGTATTTTGGAAAAAACTTGTGTTAGATGGCCTATGCAGACTGTTACAAACTCGGGTACGTATATACAAACTGTTACAAACTACGTACGATGGCGTTTGAATAACTAGCATGGTTCACCCCTCTTGCAAGTAATGTGCCCACTGAATTTGGTTAGAGTATGGACTTTTCTTCCTGGTACTGCTCTTATCCTCGTCAGAGCAGAAAATGTTCTGGCCCCATTTGGATCTCCTGAAGGGACAAAAACTGCTCCGTTCCTCATTTGGTCTCGATCTGATACCCAAGTCCATTTCATCCACTCGTTGTTTGATGTGCCTAATACCCTATGAGTAATCTGTTTCTTGTCAATGGCATTAGGTGCGATGTATCGGTTCCCTTGACTAATGATGGTTGCATTGTGGCTACCGCCAATGGCATACATGAGCCAGTGAGTGTAGTCATTGTTCACCAAATGGAAGAATCCCCTTCTGCACCTCGGCATCCTCTGAACCAGGAACCTGCCAAAGTGATTGTATGCAAGGGTGATCTGCATCTTACTGTCTATTTCGTCTTCATCTCTTCCCCCAAACAACAAGACCTGCATTATATGACCAAGTAAGTACCCTGAAGTAAGCTATGTACGTTTAGTTTTTTTTTTTTGAAACGGCTAAAGGGTGTATGTACATTTATTTAGTTTAGTAAGTGCTAAAACAATGTGGCCAAATGATACTACTCCATCCGCGTAATTTTAGGTGAAAACGTAAGAGATAAAGTACAGAAAGGTGGCAAAATGTGAATATTGAGCCAACTGGTTCATTTAAAATATAGAGCTAGATTGTGAATATCATTGAGACATCTGCGTACCTTGTCGTGGCGGACAAAGTGACAGTTGGATATTGTGATGGCAGTTGAACCCATAACAGCATCAATTAGGCCATCATATGCTCCGAACATAGAAAGATGATCAATCCAAATATCATGTGAGCCGAAAATGCTTATAGCATCACCATCGTGTTCGGTCCTAAACCCAAAGTGGGTCGCGGAATCCCTGATCATACCACCGGGGGACTTGTGTATATTGTAAATCTTGAGGTTTGTAAGGATGATGTTCTGTACGCCTTGGAGGGTAATACCAGCTCCTCCAGTGATGTGTATCACTCTCCCACGCCCGTCTATGGTTTTGTGACTTGACACAATCAATTCAAGGTTTAACCTGATAACCATGCTCCGTTTGAATACGATCCACAAAGGACCATCCTGGGTCACAGCATGACGCAAGGTCCCTGGCTTCGGGTTCACCATGTCATTGTCTGAAGGATCTGTTACCACATAGACTGGACCGTTCCTGCCACCTACAGCCCTTATGCCAAATCCTTGGGCGCAATCTGCGTATTTCTTACGTTTTTTCGCCCAAGTTGCATCGCACCTCCAACACCTGTCGATGGGGTTGGTAGCCATACATGGGCCTGTGTATCTCCTCCGCAAGTTTCTTCGGTTTGTCATGGTTGATGGAGCTGTTTCGTTCATGTGATGCTCAAGAGCCCTACATTATAAAGGTCTATTGAAAATGATAAACAATGTACATAGTCTGTTAATTGGTACGAATTTTTATTTATTTTTATGCATTATTTTGTTGACATAGTCTCCTACAGACGGTCTAGATTTTTAAAATTTTTAAAAAATGCATAATTTGTTGGTGTTTATCATAAACAAAAAAAATGCATTTATCAATTGTTAAATTTTATAGCAATTTTGGCATTGATGTTTTTCTCAACGTCACTCAAACTATTTTTAAATTAGTTATAGGCAGAATTTGTGAATTTTGCTTACTCAAGTATTCATATTCAATTACATTAGAAGTTTATGTCTTTTGATAAACAAAAACCCATGGATAATTCTCAGAATCTTTCTACATTAGGTTTTATGATGAGATGCAATGTACATACTCTTGGGTTTTCTGGTTTATTTGGTGAATAACTGCAAAAGGATCTGGCCTGTACGCCTTGAGGATGCGCTCTCTGGCCAAGGCCATTCTTCTGTTCCAGTACGCCTCATCCGAATCCCCATGATCTGCTACAAAGGCCGGGACCAATGAGGAAAACGTGAAGAAGATAAGAAAAAAGTTCACGGAAGAAGCCAGCATTGCTAGTTTCCAACCACACCACGTCGGGCGGGTAATGTTATGTATGAATCTGGAAGAGTTTGATGAATGCAGAGGCTAAATAGCTTAGGGCTAAACCATGAAGCCAATGCCAAGAACCTCACAGACGCAGGTAGATCCTATATTTTAATGTTGAGGCTTCATTGATGAAAGTCCTTTGATAACATGTTTATATTATGACAAAAGTGAAAGGGCGTTAAACATGGGATTTTATTGGCTTATAATGAACCCTTTTCTCTTGTAGTCATCCTTGACTTTCGTTGACACTCACTTCACCATTCATATTCATTTTTTCAACCTTGTCATTGTTTTGTTTCCTAATCAATGCTAACTATATGTTTAAAGATTAGTGTCATTAAAACTGTATTTGTTAGCGCTTTCCATTTTAGATGTTTAACTGATCGTGTAAATACCAGCACCCCTGACAAATATTTTAACTATAGAATCCGCAAATTAGATACACTGCAAACTTTTTATAGCCAGAGATGGAATGTGATAGGAAGCTAATCATATGGACTTGCATATATGACCACACAAGTAAAAGAGAAATTAAATATCACTATAAGAAACTGGACCTCTTAATAGGAGATTATATCGAGACCGAAATCGAGGCTTGATCGATTAATGATTGAGTTGTTACAAATAAGATCAGAACTGTAAGGTCCGTGAAAATTCCTCGTGTATCTGAAAAATTAATTTAATATTAATTTTATTATTTTGCACGAGCAAAAATATTACGTAAGTGCATTAAGTTGAATTTAGAATTTTAACGCCGAGCAGATTCGACGTTAAAGTAAGAATTGGTATTATATTAATAAAATAATAATAAAAATAATAAAATAAAAACTATTTATTTTAATTTTTCTATGGCTCGAGGTCGACTCAAAAAGTGCCCGAGAGTCGATTTCATATTTTTTCGAATTTTATTTGCGAGTCGTTTGGAAGCCAGAAGGAGCCAATTATATATAATAGCAAAAGTACCGAATTACCCTTGGCTCCTTCCTCTCTTTTCTTTTAAGCAAGGGGCATATTAGTCATTTCGGGCTCCTTCTTCTTCCCCAACTCGATTAAACCGTCTGTTCACCATGCCAAGCTACTGTAAATGTCGACCCACCGTGCCAGCCGCACCTGTGCCGTGCCTGTTTCCTCCGCGCCTGTGCCAAGCCGCACCCAAATCGGCCTCAAGCCGCGCCTGTTGCTACCGATTACCGTGCCAAACCGACCGGCCCTCGTGCCCCGCCGACAAGCCGCCTCTCCAGCCGCCCAATTCAGCCACCCCGTGCCAAGGCGGCGCCGACCGGGCCCCATACGCGTGGGAGGATAGTGGAATTGCGGCTGATGAAACGTGGCTCGCGAGGAGCTAGGGAGCCACGTAAGGCGGCGTGAGCCACCTGGCCGGCCACACGGCGGCTCCCCGACACCGGCCGGCTCCTCCACCGCCTCGACCCACCGACCATTGCGCCTATATAAAGCCGATCCCTGCTTCTGTTTCTTCACATCATCTCTTCATCGTCTCCTGCCCATTTCTCCTCCGTTTCTCTCAATTTCCACCTCCAGCCGCCACTGTACCACCCTACTCCGACCACACCACCATACTGCCGACTATTCGGAATTGAGTCGTTTGCTCGACCGAAAATTCTGGTAAATATCTCGATCGTATTTCGATTTTATTCGTATACCGAACGAAAAATTAATTAATAATTCCTCGCAGTTGTGCCGCACCGTCAATCCCGCCTCGACTTCGTCACCCTGCTTCGCGCGCGACCCTTGCTCGGTTAGTGATGCGTTTATTTTCCCGTTATTATCGTTTATTATCGTTAGTTATCGTTAATTATTGTTTATTACCGGTAATTATCATCGTAGATTGGGGAATTTAAATTATACTGTTAGCCTATTAAATTATTTGAATAGCCGGTGATACAAAATTCTGTATAGAGCATAATTGTAGTTGGATATAGCGTCGACTGTAGAATGATTGCCGCAGGCTGCGGACTGTGTTGAGTTGAATTAGATTGTATACTGTTGGATTGTGGGTAGACGTCGACTGGCCGTCGACTAGTGAATGGGAATATAATAATACTGTTAGTGATATTGCACTGTTGAGACATTTACTGGTTAGTACTGTTATAGGTTGGAATTATACGGAGACAGACTTGTCTGTTGTCTGAAATTATTTGTTAGGGGTCATGTACCGGATATAGGTTGGAAAATTATACTGAGACAGACTTGTCGTCTGTTGTCTTAATTTATCTGTTAGGAATAATATGCCGGATGTAATTTTAGAAAATAAAACAAAATGATAGGTCGAATTAACGGATTTCAAAAGAAATAAGTAATTTTAGGAAACTATTAAGTTTGTCGATTAATTGAACGTCAATTAATTAATTAATTAAGTAAAGTATCGTATATTTAGTAATCATTATAAAACTCGGATAGTAAATTAGGTTGTTCGTACGTCATAGGACTTTATAAAATAATCTACTTAGACGTCGTCAGTTAAACGGATTTAAGAAAAGTGTCGAGAGTCTTTTTAATCATTTTAGCATTGGAATTGAGTAGTATTGCTCGTTTGTTTATCAGGAAGTACAAAGCCGCTTAACTGTCTAGATATCCAAGGTGATTGATTACGAGCTTTCGGCATCCGGCCCTGAGAAAGTTGATTCCGTTCCTTATTTCCTTCACCGCTTTTCAATTTCTGTACATGTTCCTGTCTATATGCTTGCCTGCCTGACTGTCTAACCCTGACTGCGACTACTCAACGACGACCGACCGACTCTGACTCGCTTACCAACTTAGATTACTAACTGTAACAATGTAGACGACCTGTACTTAGGATACCCAACCTATATTGACGTGATATGTAATATTCCATATACTGATTTATGCTGCACCCTGAGTCCGTTGTATTAATCCCGATTACTGATCCTGTTTACTGATACTGATACTGATCATGTTTACTGATCCTCATGCACTGCATTGCACGAAAACTGTTTTCAAAAATCAACCACACACTTATATATATATATATCCGGGTTGCGATGGGTTCATGTCCATCAATGCAACACCTGAGGTCACTCCTCCACTGTTATGAATTCGGGTTGCGATGGGTTCGTGTCCATCAATGTCACTCCTCCACTCTATCGGGTTATTTGACCAATACCTGATCAGTATGGTCTAGCCCAAGACAGTTACTGTTTAGTACTGCAAATCTGACACTTTTCATGTGCTATGATTACTGACTAACTGTTACCGATCTCCCTACTTTAAAAGTGCCAACCCGCGTATTGTGTTGGTTTGCTGTACTGTTGCATTCATACACATATCATGCATGCTTGATTATCCTCACTGAGTCCATGTGACTGACACTCTCCTTGTTTCAATAATTCTGCTTTCCCAGATTTTGAGCACGAAGTGAGATCGGGGTAGATAGACAGACAGGTTGACACTAGGACTGGATACTCCGCTGCTGATCTTTAGACGTGTGTAGTGACTGTTGATTTGTAAAATTTCAATTGGAGTGTGTAATAATTATACGATTTGATATAATGTGTATTTGGGAGTTCGGCATTATCCTTGACGTCTGGACCAGATCTGGGGCGCTACAAGAACGCAATTAACTCAAAACTCACAAAGGGTGGATGATAGGTCTGAATCAAGGTGTGGCGAAGACAGTTCAGTTTGAGAGAGGATGAATGTAATGGCCTACAACTTTATGTTAAGTTTCATAGATGTTGAAGGAATTGAGAAAGACACTAATACAAACTTTTTTTATTTTAATTCGGAGTCTATTACAATATTCAGCGTGTGATTGTTCTAAATGAATCTTAAGGTGAAGTCTTCATTGTATCTTAATTGATTAGTGGTGTCGTTACATTAAATATTTGGGTAAATTTCACCTGAGTGAGACTTGAAGATGATGCATGGAGATATGATAAGTAGCCCATGCCCATATAATTTTGTGATCTGAGTTTTACACGCTTGAGAATTTCAATTTTCTTATTAATGTATAGTTCATCCATAATAAATTCAAGCGGTTGAACACTTTAACTCTTTTTCGATGCGTTGACTCATACGAATGGCGTATCACTAGTCTAAAAAGCTGATAGGTTATGATCATAATGGTTAAGTAATTCACCTTGGGAATGATCAACATTGAATATCGGTTCATGCTTGACACTGTAACTTCGAATTTGAACGGTCATATATGCAATAAATTGGGAATTAAATTTTTTTTGAGACTTTTGGTATTTCTACTCTAGCTTCTATAAATAACAACAGATATGTATATATTTGTTCATCTCATTTCATAGAAGTCACATATCTAACTCCTTAGTCACTACTGACCGAATATTGATACCATGATCAAGATAGGACCTGTTGGTAAGTCTAGAATCGTCCAGATCTTCATATGGTATGACGATTATCAGATATGTGCGCTTCAATTCCAGTATGTTTCTGCTAATGGAACTCTGTTCTTTTCTAAAAGGCATGGTACCTTAGTCTCATCTCATCTTGAAGCTGTAAGTTCATTTTAATAATTTTCTTTCCAATTCACTTTACTGAAAATATTAATGTCACAGGGTCACTCACACAAACACACAGTACATATTTAAACAATGTGGCCTGGTTAACAAAATTTTGGAGCTTTGGTGCAGTTGAAGTTTAGTGGAAGCCCGAAAAAGGAATACTTGACTCGGATCACTGGCTATTACAGTGGTTGTGACATAGCATCACTGAAATTCATAACAAACTCCAGAGAATATGGACCATATGGTCCGACACCAGAATACAGGTTCAAGGTGCAACAATCATTTTATGCTTCGTGCAGTGATGATCATGATAAAGTATATGTATGACAAACAATTTAGCTTCGACATATATAGGCAAAAATCGGTTTGGAGGATTTCACGGCTTAGTTTGCAAAGGAAAGTTGGCAGCACTGGGTATTTATGTTTATACTTGATGCTAATGCGGTTGCTGAAGCAGCATCAACATCTGCATCAGCAAACAGTAACTTTCAGTTAATCAAGGCGACTCCAAAGGAGGAGATGTGATCAAAGAAGTCCTGATTTGCATTTGTATACCTATTGCAAGTTCCTGATCGACGTTTTTCTTGTAAAACTTCCTTTGTTTTTTATGTCATGGATAAAGTTTTTTTATGTAGTAATCATGTGTATCTTAAGAGGTGATTAAACATGGTTATTTATTAAAAAAAAACCTGTTTTTTAAAAAATAATTGATGAATACAAATGTTAAGCAGACTCACATATATTACACTGCTGGACTTCCTCATTAAACATCGCTTTTAAACTATTTGTAGTAAAAATTAATTAAGGTTGTTAAATGCATAAAAATGTAAAGGTAAAAATGTGAAGTACGGAGTAATTTAATAAAATCTTCGCATCATCTCCATCTGAAAAAAGGGCAGGAGCCAGGAGTCCAATAAATAATGACAATTTTTTAAAAATAAAATATTGTAATTATAATAATTAAATATAAATAAATTTTCTTATGAAACATATCTAATAATCATTCTCTACACTGAGAGTATAATTATCCATTTCAGACCATTGAAATTCGAAACCGTATCCCTAATGGTGGAAGTTTATTAGCTTAATTTCATCAAGTTGGTGAAAATCCATTTAGCTATTAGGCTGAAGAATTTCGAAAGTTGGGCAACCGCGGATAAATATTGCAGAGGAAATAAATCAAGTAAATGGAAGCAACTATCCATCCGGTGCTTAAATTTCTCTGTAAATTTCTTCAGCCACAATGTTCACTGATGAATTTCATATTTAGAATTTGTTATATTCGACTAAAATTTATGAAACTAAACTAAAGTATAATACCATGAATTATAACTAAAATGAAATAAACGAAGCTGGAGTAAATTGATTTTTAGTTAAAAAGTACAAAGTATTCTTCATTAATTAACACATATAAGTGACTGGATAAATAGCAATTATTTAAACAAACACTAAAGTAGCTAATAGAGCCCCCGATGCGAACAGAGTAAGGAAATCTCTATGGAATATTTACAGTTTATTATATATATTTACTTTTCTTAGTTAATTAATATTTAATATTTTACTTCTTCTTAGTTAATTAGAATTTGATATTATCCTTATTCTTAGTTAATTAAGATTTAGTATTATTCGTTTAAAAGTTTATATTGATTAGGATTAATTGGTTATGAGATTTATCTATTTAAGTACTTGGTGGTTATTGTAGATGACAATTTAGTTGATTATTGAATAAAATTGAGGGTTTTCTCTTAAATATATATTAATTATTCGCAGGCACGGACACACGTACATTTGAGGGACCGCAATCGCGGTCCCTCGATTTTGGACATGAAATGCCTATTACACACCTTTCAAACATTTAATGAATAGTGATATATTTAGCAAGAATGAATTATGAATGAAATTGGTAAAGCTTAGCTGGTGAACCTATGTTCCAAAAAGCCCCCCTACCAATTAATCACAAGTTCAATTGTTAGTGGTGCTAGATTTTTCATCAATTTTGTTTATATTGTTTTCTACCATTTACTTGACATTTGTATCGTTTCTTTATGATTCAGTAATATTTTTTTATTATTTCTCTAGATTTTCATTTATTTTGTTTGTATTGTTTTCTACCATTTATTTGACACTTTTATTGTTTTTTTATGATTCAGTAACATTTTCTTATTACTTTTCTCTTTTTTAAAGTTCTTTTAGTTTACATGTTACAATCATATTTTATAAATACTTAACTTCATTTTATTTAACTCTCTTTGTTTCTTTATTTTTGTAAATTTATTTACTTAATATACTTAAAGAAAAATTATTCAATCTAAACAAAACTATATTATATCTAATTCCTCCCGTTTATGAGCACATAATTTAAAAAATTATAGTCTAAACATTGTTTTTTACTATGTGAGTTTTGAAAACAAAATTTTCATTAGTCATTAATAATGAATTTTTTATGTTTAAATTTATAGTAAAAAAATTCGTTACCCTGTCCCTGGGATGACGGTAACATTTTTCGGATACTTATATGGTACACCGATATTGGGATTCATTCGATCGAGTTCCAGTACGCTGAAAATGGGAAGCTGGTCTTGTCTGATAGACACCTTCCTAGAATCAACTCCCCAATAACATATCCGTGCAAATTTGGTGCTGTAAGCTTATATATCTCTTGCTTATGTGAATTAATTAGTAACAGATACATGATCGATATCACTTTATTATGACTCATTTGGTTCGTCTCCTGTGCCATTGGACTAATGTGTGCATTGTGGTTGTTCAGGTGGGATTAAATTACCCCTCTGAGTATTTGACTTGTGACATGAGTGGCCTTTTAGCTGATTTCCTGAACGGATATGTCATTTCTATTAGTTTTGGCACCAACCATGGAGAATATGGACCCTTTGGATGTCCAATAGGTGGATATAAACAGGGCCAACCAGAATTCTGCTTCAGATTCATTGGAGAACCATGCCAGTTTGGTGGGTTTTATGGCACAATGGGAGACACTAGATTGGCATCCATTGGTGTTTATTTTAATCTTAATGCTGCTTCTGCAGAAAAATTGATGACGCCCAAGGAGGAGAAATGACAAATTTATCGTTCGCTTTTGTTTGATTTTTGTTTCGAAGTGGTCTTAGTCTCACCATAGCATGGCATTTGAGCCAACATAAGCATAATTTTCAATAATGGAGTACTACAAGTAGAACAGCTTCTCTCTTAGTAGTCTAATATAGTTTTTATTAATATTCTGGATTCTAATTTGGCATGTAATCTAGTGAATTTTGATCCTATAAGCTCTCTCGAACAAACAACGAGTTCTAATTCCTTAATAACTGAGACAATTGCTATTCAAGAAAGAAGCCTCTGGGAGGGTTTTTTTTTTTTTTGGTATCATCTAAACAATAAAAGTTTGCAACATCAGTGGAAATTCAGTTTTCCTGTATGTAATTAAATCTCGCAAATTAATAGATATAGTTGCAGAATAATGTGGAGTACGCTTACACTTTACAAATCAGCACTGTCTAGCAGTGGTTAATATCATCCTTAAATAGGATGTGAAGCAATGGGAACCAACTGCCCAGTGCAGGCCTAATCAAATAACTTTAACAAGCTTATGAACATCAACAGTTTAACACCACAGATGATAGACCTTGGTAAATATATGTATTTCCGCTTGAGTATTATCACCAATATGCAACCACTATATCTGATGCTGAATTAAACGCCGAGAATCTGCTGTTGGTTTCTGATGGATCTTGTGGGTTGTCTATTTATCCTGATTGGTGGATGCCACGATCTCGTAAGCTGAGTTTAATACGACTTTAGTATGCAACGAGACGTCGCATTAATAAATGATGATGGGTTGAGATTTAAATCTTAAAATGGTTCAATAATTTATATTGTAGTACTAACATTAATAAACTGTGATAGTACTAAAGTTAGTGATCTTCTAAATTAATGGCTTGAATTCAGCATGAATAAGAAAAGGAAAAGTGATACCTTGAACTAGGAAGTAGATATTTGTGAAGTTTACCAAGTGACATTCAAAAAATTTGGTATCCGGATATCGTTCAGACTTTAGAAAAATGTTATCGGCAACCACCCATCCCAAAATGGCGTGAGCATGGTTCATTCTGGAATGTAGATTTTAACAGTCGAATCCCATATCGAAAGTAACAAATATAGAACGCATTAAAACCTTTAGTTGAGTAAAAATTAAGTTGGTTTTACTTGATTTTAATCTGATTTTATGAAATTCTTTTGGCTAAACAACCTCTAAAATATCGACAGTATACTGCATATTAATTAATGAGTAGCCATCTTGAAAAATGTGACAATTGACAATTTGACATGCAATGAACCCAGATTAACCCTTGATCATTGTTCTTGTTCATGTATCAAATCGTAAAGTGAACCCGTTGAGTTTCAAAGTGAAGTTCAAACGTTACGATTAAATGACAACTATTACTATCTGATGTTTCGAATTCTTCTTATCTTGCTTATAAATCAAAATACCAACTCTGTTCTGTCAAAACACACAAACAATAATTCATAATGCTAATTCAATGGCTCGTGCGTCTAGCATGCTGAAGTTAGATCCAGCCGGGAATAATACTAGAGCTCCTATCAGCTGGGATGAAAAAGGACCAGTAACATTGTTCAGATACTTATATGGCACGACGATAAAGGAATTAATTCGATCCAGTTTCAGTACTCTGAAAATGGGAAGCTGGTCTTATCTAAGAGACATCTTCCCGTTTCAAACAAAACATTATTCCTTGATATGCAGTAATCAAAAGTGCAGTTAGTACTGATGCGTACAAATTTGTTGCGGTAAGCTTCATCAATTTACTACTTATATGAATGCATTATCTGTAATCAGTATAACACACGATCAATTTCATGTCGCTCTTTAAGCCTCATTTGGTCTGGTCGAACGGTACTAGACATTTGAGTATTGTGGTTTGTGCAGGTGAAATTTAATTACTCCTCTGAGTATTTGACTTATGTGAGTGTACGTGTAGATCATATATATGGAGTCGTTTCTTTTAGTTTTGGCACCAACCATGGAAAATATGGTCCCTTTGGCCGTATAGTAAGCCTTGTTCTCCTCAACTGAGATTTACTGTGAACCGTATGAACTGAATTGGAGTGAATTAAGTTATAAATTATAACTAAGCCGAGCTGAGCTGAGCTGAACTGAACTGAAGTGATTTTCAGTTGAAGAGAGTACAACCTAAAAGATAAAAGATGATACAATTGACAGAGAAATCCGTTTCAGATTTGTTGGAGAACCATGCCAGTTCGGTGGATTTTATGGCACAATTGGAGAGACTAGATTGGCATCTATTGGTGTTTATGTTAATCTTAATGCTGCTCCACCAAAAAAATGGTGATGCCCAAGGAGGAGAAATGACATGCATTCATGTTTGTTTGATTTCTAGTTTTCCAATTCTGCTAGTTCTGTTTTGAAGGTGGTCTTAGTCTCACCATAGCATGGCACTTGAACCTGCATTCTGAATGGAGTACTAGTATAACAGCTTCTCTCTTAGTAGTCGAATTACTCTCTTGAACCGTGCCAACCTAGTGTTGGCCTTTATAATATTCTGGATTCTAGTCTGGAGTGTAATATATCTACTTATCTAGTGACTTTTGATCCCATTAGCTCTCTCTCGAACTGACAACGAGTTCTTATAAATCACCGGCAGGTTTTTTTTTTAAGTCAAGCATGAAATCCTTTCAAAATTGCGCAACAGTTACTTTAAAGGTTATAACATAAATCATCAATATTCTTACAATCCAAAACCAGTAAAGTTGGAGTACGTGAAACTAAAAACACAAGGAGTTCACAGGTGTATGTGAGGAACAGAGAGACAAACACACATGAAGAATTTGAGGAATCAGTAGTAATTTTTCCTCAAGTACCAATCTCTCAATGTATAAGCTTTCTATCTCAAAGAATCATGCAATTACAACTCAGCAGACAAATTTGCGTGTGTACATTGAATCGAGAACAGATAGAGTTATGTAAGAAGAGACGATACAGAAAGTTTAAATGGCTAAACATGTCTTTCTCTTCGAGTATTATCACTACTATGCAACAGCGATTTTTGATGTTGAGTTAAACGCCAAGACTTTGCTTTTGGTTTCTGATGTATCTTGTGGGATGTCTATGTATCCTGATTGGTGAATATGCCACGATCTTGTATGTTGAGTTTAATGCCAGGTAACCTCTGTGGTTTACGATTCTTTTTTAGCATTGTGATCTTCTTCCTAATACTGTGCTTACGAACTGTCTCTTCTTGATTCAACTGCTTCACCCTGTGACTGTGAGCACAATTGGATTTCGGCCGAAACACAAAATCCATAGGCGAACGTTCAGGAATCTTGACACCAAACTCCTGGAAAGTACTGCCAGTTGATCTACACTTCAAACCAAAATCAACGTCCTGATCAAATAATCGTGATGCTCCCGCAACAACCTTTTCTCTATTCGCCAACGACGATTTACACGGATAGCTCTTGGTCAAATCCCCATAGTTTGTGCTCTTATCAAATATATCCCTACTCCATCGAAACACCAACTCTCTAGCAAGCCTCCGATTCTCCAACTTCTCCTCACCAGATTTCCATAAGAACATAACGACCTTACCAAGTCCACTCTTCTTCAACTGCTCTCTCCAAACAGGATTCCTCAAATTAACCGGGAGATGATTTGTCAGGATATCCAAAATTGCAGAACGGATTGTCAAATTAGGCAAGCTTCCGTCAGGTAAGGGCTCGAGCCACATTCTCAAAAGGTTGAAAATTCCATGATTCAGAAAGCCTTGATGATACTGCTTCTTCAACAGGGCGTTCGTGAGAAGAGGGAGTGCTTTCAACTTGTTGACAGCAGGAAGTCCGTTTCGATTCTGAACATAGTCGTCTTCGGCTGCTATTTCGAGTCGAGCAATCACGCTCACAACTACTGAGGCGACCTGCTCGGGATTGGTTTCGGTTTCCTGCTTCTTTTGTCTGAAAAATCCTTTATTTACGGGGACTTTTACATCTTTTCTTTTCCTCTTCTTGTCTACTGCTGGTTTGTGATCCTCATCAGAATCAAGAGCGTTCCACATCTCTTTAGGATTATCAGACATTGTTGTAACTCGGTAACTGGGTCTCAATTAATTAGGATTATTACGATGATGATGATGAAATTGGACTTTGTAATCAACGAGTGAGAAATTTGGATTGTTGCTTCGTCATAAAGGATCGATATATTATTTATGATTGATGAAATTGGACTTTGTAATCAACGAGAGAGAAATTTGGATTGTTGCTTGGTCATAGAGCATCCATATATTATTTGAACTCAGAGGCATTCTCAACTCACAATTATCCTCAACTTAAAAATTAACATCAATAAACTTTTTATTTTCAAACCTTCTATAAAGTTAAATTTGATGCTACATTAAATTTTTTCTTTTTGAAGTTTATTTTTAATACCATATAACATAGACAAAGTTTTAATAAATCTAATATAACTTTAACTATAAATATCAAAAAAATATTGTAAATATATATTTGAATTCTTATTGACAAGACGAATCCATAGGCATCAATCTTGAATACTATTATTAATTAAATAAATTATTTTATAAATTAAAATAAAATAAAATATAAATTTATTAATGAGATTAAATGAAATAATATAATTTTAAAAATAGAAAATCTATTAAATTACTTTAATCATACATGAAATTTTATGAAATTAGTTTTATTTCAACAAGTAATGTATATATTTGACTGTTTAATGTTTATACGTTGGCATTATATAATGTATTTTTTAATATCATATAATTTTATCTATAAAATAATTAAAAATATTTTGAAATATATTTGAACTATTCCTGATAAGACAAATTCATAGACTACAATCTCTAACATTATTACTAATTAAATAAATTAATTTATTCACTAAAATAAAATATAAATTTAATAAACAAAATAAAATATTAAAATTTTGTCAAATGAGCATTTATTCAATTCTAGAAATGATACACCACTCTAAGCGCAGTGCCCGTAAATTTTATAAATTTAATTACTATACTACATGTCTAACTCCATTTGATGTGGCCTAACTAAACTCTATACAACAATTTTGTTTGAATTTAAATTTTAGGTTGAAATAGTGCTTAAGAAATTCAATTAAAATTAATAAAAAAATTAACATGTTAACATCATTTTTAGTAACGATATTTCAATTCCAAATAAATCAAAGAATAGAAAATTGGTAGCACACAATTGTAATTTGATCTAGAAGTGGCAATATAATATAGAAGATATAAACCAAAAATATACATATATTTATGGTTTTCATAAAGCATATCCTTATCGAACAATCTAATAAATAAAACGAAAATTATGTTAGAAATTCGAAAGAAAAAAAAGGTAAAATTTGGGAAGTGGCCAAGGAGATCTTGTTTGCACAATTTGCTGACTGGAGTTGCTCCGGTGTGAAGTTTCTCCATCATAGTTGTTCAGTTCCGATTGGAGTAGTAATTTACAGCTCCAACTAGAGATGTTCATGATTGAGATGTAGGAATAACTTCTATTCTTCATTGGAGATGTTAAAACAACTATAGAATGAAATTGTACACTGCCCCATCAGAGTTGGTTACAAAGCTCCAGCCATCTCCAGTTGAGCTCTATTGTCCTTCCCTCATTTTTTTAAAATTTCAATCAAACTTTCAATTGGTCTGAAAATTATATATGATTGTGCAATTAAGTCCATAAACTACGTATATTAATTAAATTATAATTATATTGGAAAACCTATTAAATGCCTCTATAATTTTTTAAGTCATGGTATTAACAAATAAATAAGACACTCAAAAAAAATGAAAAATTAGGAATTTAAGTTTAGGAAGGAATAAGGGATACTTTTCAAATTGACAAAATAAGGACCTATATGAAAAAATAGACCTATATGTTATTGTTGAACTATTAAGGATCAAAGTGTAATTATGTGATTGTGTTTGTGCTGCAAAGGTAATTTTAACATGTATCTATCAAAGTTAGTTATATGTTTACATGATAAACGATGTACTTTAATATTGAGCTTTGCTTCACAAATTATGTCTTAAAAAATGTGAAACCATACAAATTAAACTACAATACAAAAAAGTATTAAAACTCCAATCGAAAATAAGCCCCGTAAATTCATGTTAAACTGTGTGAATTTCATTGTCCACTCGGATAGTTGTTTCGATTAATTTATTCTATCTTTCCATTTCAATTTATTATTGAACGTAAACTGTATATTGCGTTATCGCCATAAGAATTTTACAGAAGTAATTACATTTTCAATCAATATATCTTTCACTGTTTATTTATTATATGAAGTTGGGACGACCCAAAATGGAATATGGGAAGATGAAGCTAGGGCGGAAGGAGTATTAATTTTCTTTAATGGACATGAATCCAGTTATGAGGACCTTTGGATCTATGCTTGATATACTGATCTTCGGAGATTGTTCTATAAATAGTGTATTAGACGTGCACTTTACATTTCCAAAATATAGAAGAGATGCATGTGAACTAATTGACGATATGTTGATCTTTACATGTATATCAATAACATATTATATGTGAAGACTTTCAATTTCATTTTCTTTATGTATAAGATTTGTTTGGTAGGATGAGGTATAAGAGTTCTCTGACGATCTCTGGCTGAATTTACTGGTTCTATCCAACTCGAATTTAACAATGTTCGAAATAATGATGTTCAAGTCCGGTCTGGCACATACTCGAACCCGTTTCATACCTATGTTATAAGATCCAGCGTAATAATTTAGGATTAATTTAGTAACAACTACATTTTTTACGACGGCGGTGGAGGGGGGAATTTGTAGACACTGTGTAGGTGGGAAAACTCTCT